>WBMZ01002855.1:0-81545 GCA_013400975.1 Atrichornis clamosus
ACACTGGGTTCAGGTTTGAAAACTTGCTATGAAGTACAAAACCTTGCAAATAATAAGCAGTTTGCTGTGCCTGAAGAACATCACCCCTTCCTCGCTTCTCTCTTCCAATGGGAAGACCTAGGATTGACGCTTTTCCTCCAAAATTCCTGCCATGGTGAAAAGCACAAGCACCAACTGCTCGGGTGTTTCCATTAGTGACTCACTGATTAATAGAAAATTCCCCCCTCCACCTCTGCCACTCAGACAGCCAGCAGAGAGACCCCACGAGAAGGAAATCAGAGATGAAAGGAAAAAGCAGAGGGAAGGAGGGTTTTCAGATCTTTCCACACATTGTTGGCACACCCCATTTATAAGTGCCATTGATCCACAGCTAACAGGAGACAACTGAAGCACAACAGCTTCAACAGGCAGCCACTCCTGGAAGAGTTTGGATTCAGTTGTAAAACGAAATGTATTTTTTTATTGTGGTGGATCCAAACCACAGTGAAAGATTTTGTTTCAATTTCACGAATCAGAGCTGGAACATTATTTTTTGCAGGAACTGCTTTTTCCATCAAAGAATTTTTCAGTTGAACATTTCTGATTGATTTTTAAATTGTTTTTAGCACCCCTTATGAGTACCAGGATAGGTTTCTGGATAGACTGTTTATTTTACTTTCTCTCTTAGAAGGTATAAAATCTGATGCCGTATGAAAATTCAGTAGTGTTTTGATTGAACACTGAGATTATAGCATTCCATAAATGGCATAAATAAAAAAAAAATATAGTTTCCAGAGACTGAGTTGTTTAAACAAACTTTCCAAGGCCCCAGTGAATGCATCTGCAGGAGTGGATCGAGATGTCAGAGGAGCAAAAACTAGTTGGTTTTGTCATTCAAGAAGGACTTTTTACTCATATAAACTTAATGTAGCCCAGACAAACTCACAAAGCATTTAAACCATGTAACAGTTTAAATATTCAGTTCAATAATCTAGACAGTGTTAACTGCAAGGCCTGGAAATGCAGTATTATATCTGGAAAGCATCTAAGCAGGAATGTGGCACACCAAAGCACCACACTCTTCTCTTGCTCTTTTGGGACAGTCTTCAGGTAGGGAGGCTTGAAAAAGATCACACCCTGTAAAAACACACATTCTTTCTTCTGACATTGCTGATACTGCTCCACATGGTCTCAAATATGAAAACATATTCAAATAAATGCTTACTTAATACCTTAGATTTGACTCTTCTAGTTGTAAAGTTGGATTTATTGTTGAATTAAACTTATTTTCAGACAAGTCAAATAACAACCCATCAGGCATATTTGTGGGTCAGATTTTGTTTTCCCGCCTTGAGGCACTGATTAGATCTTGTCTTCTTGCACATGGCCAAAGCTTGAGCAAGGTCCTTCTGTCCTGAGAGAACCTATCTCAAAGTAGGAATTACTGTGGAGGAATTCTGTGGCAGCCTTTTACTTCACTGAAGTGATACATGCTAAAAATAAACTCCCAAGATTATTTCTTTTAATAATTTTTACCCCAAATCATTTCAGCAATCTGGATACAGGACAGCACCATCAACAGCTGTCTTGACATGAATGACGGGTCACGAAAAAGGGGCTGGAGGGAGGAAGGTATTTCTTAAACCAAGTTTCCATGCTCAGCATGTCCATTCTGCCCATCTGCTGGAGGTTGCTCTCCAAGGCCTTGGGGACACATCCTGCCTCTCTGCCAGGTCCATTTGCTGTCCTTTGCTACACAGGATGGACAAGCCCAAAACCCTGCTGCTCCAAATTCAGGTTCAGACCCGTAGGGTGAGAGTTGCTCACCTGAAATCCCTCTGGATGCCTGACCCTCGCTGGCCTGAGTCTCCTTGAACAGTACTTCCTGCAGTGCCACCATGTCTGCAGATCAGAGTTTAATTTAATTTTATATATATATATATGTATATATATATAAAGAAGAAAACAGCTGACTGCAGCGATCCTAGCCAGCTCATGCTCCACACAAACAATCTGCTGTCACGTATCAGGCCCTTTAAACAGTGAGACAAGCAGGAGCAGGGCCAAGAAAGTTACCTCGACTGTGTCCCAAGTGAGAAAGCATTTGGGGTTTGCAGCAAAAGCTCCTGGTCATAGGTGAATGCAGTGAACAATCCCCAGAGAAAAGCACTTATCTTAAAAGCAGAGCTTTGAGTACACAACATAAATTAGATTTCTGAGTGCTTCTCATCCTTTACTTTTCTCAAATCCTGCTGGAGGGGTACAGAAAGCTCAAGTTACAGAGTATCAGAGCTGCTGATCCACAGGAATGAGCAATAACAATTGCCTGACCCTGTCCAGCCACAGCCTCCTCTCTGTGACTGCTTGCTGTGACCCTCTGCAGAGGTCCAGGACTGGAGAAACCACAGCTTTGATGGGGTGTTGAGAAGTCCAACCTAGCTGATGTCTCACTCCAGTGTGAAGGTGGAAGAAAGCTCTTCTCCTCGTTGCACCATGCCTCAGCACCTCAGAAATTCATCGTGGCTGGGGGATGCGCAGACAATCAGACGCGAAGCTGTTGCTGGAGCAAAGTCACAGCATTTTACCCTGGTGATGAACTTTTTCCTCTCATTTCCATTTTCATTGAAATATCAATTTGCATTTATTAAAAACCTCTTACCCTCCTCTCCAGAAAAAAAACCAACAACCACCCTGATCTAAAGAAAGAGATTGGTTTACATAAAATCCTATTAGTTTAGCTGATTGCTTCCAAAACATTTCTGAGAAAGCCTTCCATTACCATACAAATGGTGCTGGGCCTTTTGCAGGCTAACTGCTAGAAAGCAGTAATGATTTGGGCAAATATTCATCAAGGCAGCTGCTTCTGCGAGCGGGTGTGAGCCTGCTGCACACCAGGAAAGGAAAGAACAAGAAATAGCTGCTCTCCTCTGTGAAGGCAACAGCTACACCAGCCCCAGCCCTCCCTCCACATTCCCTCAGCAGCACCCCAAACACACAGGGAGGACAGTGTTGGGGAGCCTGTGGCTCCATGAAAAAGGAGGAGGAATAGAGAGATGACAGAGGAATTTGGGAGAGGAGAAGGCGCTGGCAGCCTGGCGTGAGCACGGGTGAGGATCCTGTGCCGGAGCAGCGCAGCCGGGAGCGCGCCCACCACCTTGGCTGAGAGCTGCATTCCTGCTCAGTGCCATCATTTCCCCTCCTTGCTGGAATAACCACGAGATCCCACAAGTTTTCCCTGGCCCATGAAGCCAAGAGAATTAACAATGCTAGAAGTTTATAGACCCCTAAGCAAACAGATTTTGGAGATGTTTGCATCATTGCAATCCTGATGCTCTGAGAAACCTGACCTTGTTGAAGATGTCCCTGCTCGCTGCAGGGGGATATGACAAGATGGCCTTTAATGTCCTTTGCAACCCAATCCATTCCGTACTTCTATGATCCCTGAGGCACAGCTTGCTGGTTGCCTCTTTGGGCTTGCAGGGTGCAACCTGGGTGATGTGAAAATAGCCAGGAGTGAGGCGATCACCTTGGCGGCTGGGCACTGTGGTGGGCAGGAGGTTCTCTGGGCCTGTGAAAGGGAAGATCCCCACTGAAGGCCTTGCAAAGTCTGCAAAGATTTTGCCAAGTCAGGGTTTTTGAGTGACTGGATAACTACAGTCCCATTCTGTCATGTGGGGGATGCCTGACCCTTTCCTGTAAAGGTAAAACCTTTCTGAAACGCTCCCCAGAGGTGCTTTTTGTGAATCAGCCAGCCACGTGAATGAAGCAAGGATCCAGGTCTACAATGCCATCATAAATTTGGTGAAGATCCCAAATCTGGGAAAAGAGTCTGCACAGAGCTTCTTTTTGCACTTTAACAGCAATCATTGCAATCACCTTTGAGAGAACAAACATTTCATTAATAGCAGTCATGGAATGAAGTAACAACCTCAGTAACTACTGATGCCTAGAGATTTTTTTTGTATTTTTCATACGTTTGTAACTCTGTAGCTTTTAATCTGCAGCTATATAGTATCTAATACTTTCTCAGTTGTTTTTTACTTCTCTCACATTTAGAAATAGAAGTAATGTTTGCTACATGTTTTGTCTTTGCCCAAGAAAAGAAATTCTTTAGCAAGGACTTGTTGTTTTCCACCAGGCCTTGTAGACATAACAAGAAGTAGGGCAGAAACCCATGGAAAAACCCAAAGAGAGAGGTTGGACTGGAGGGTGGGCTGCTGGAAAAACTGTGTTTCTAACTGGATAGATTTATCAAAAATATGCTGAATAGCCGAAACTGTAAAAATTTGTAACGGGTGTGCTCTTTGGTTATGGAGCATCTGAAAGCTTTCATTACATACCTGTTTTTATATTATCTTCCTACTCTTGTTTGGAAAGTGGTTTGTTTCCTTGTTTTCAGGCATCACTACTGTAATGCAGAAAGCCACAAAGAGCTTCCTTGGCCTTTAAGAAAAAAATGAGTAGGGAGGGGAAATATCAGTGAGGACTAAAGATGCTGCATGAGAGAGCAGTAAAAATTTAAACATTCAGCAGCTATTCCACATAACATTTATAGGCAATTTCCTGTTCTAATAAGACAAAATGAAAAAAAAAATAATAGAAGAGCTATGGTACCAAGGAGATATCAACCACTGCTGAAAATAAAATAAAACATCACATCCCTGGGATTTTAATCAAGGGGGTGAGTGAAGGAAACATGCCAGTCCTAAGGCTGTGTCGCGACTTCCCTGAGAGCACCTGGCAATTTCACACCACCAGCTCCAGGCAAATGAGCACTAATTACCCTGTCTGGGTCTGCCCAGCACTGGCAACCAGAGGGTCCTCAGTCCCAGCCTGTTTTAGGAGCTCTGTGTGGAAACAAAACGCAGAGGGGGGATTGCCAGGTGCTCTTCCCTCTCCAGCATCTCAGCAGCCAGCGATCCAACACAGGCTGGACTGTTGAGGAGAGCCCCCCAGCAGACAGTGGAGGTGTTGGTTTTAAAACAGGCACCCAGTCTTCAGCAGCATTGTCCCCATTCTGGGAACATTTTCCCAAAGATACCTTTCTCAACTTATACTTTTCTGGATTTAACACAAAATTTGGGGATAAAAATGGCACCAGAGCTGAGCAGGCACTCTCCTGCTTTTTTGACTGAGGTGACACAGCACAGAGGAACCATCCAACAAAAGAGACTTGGCCACATCAGGCCTTAATCCTGGCTTGCAGAGGAAGCTGGAGGGATGGATGTGCTGAGGGACAGCCTTCCAAAGCAGTGAACTCAGCCTGTGTTCTGCTGTTCAGGGTAATTAATCAGTTCAGCGTGGCACTGACAGCACCAGCAGCAACCTCTGTGTGTGCTCCTGGCCACGTCTGCCACGACAGGACAGCACAACGTGGCAGGTCCACGGCTGTGCTTCAACCACTGCCCCTGCCTGAGCAGGTCCCACTGTGCTCCCTTCCAGCCTGACCCATCCTGTGATTCTGTGATTCTGCTTTCTGGGAATGTAGGACTTGGACTGACCAACCAGGCTGAGCACAGATGCAGGTCCCAGACACAAGATCAGCAGAAGCAGAGGCACTACCAAAAGCTCAGTCTCCTTTGCCTGCCTGCTCCCAGCCTGGGGTGTGAACAAGAAGCAGCAGGCAGGCAGCAGACAAAACCGTTTTCTCCTTCCTTGCACTTCCAACCCTGCCCACGATTTTCCAGCTGCAGCCTGCTCCTGATGCCATGAGAGAAGGAGAGGGGAGCCAAAGGAGCCAAAGGGAAAAACAAAACAGCCCTTTCTGAAGACATCGGGCCAGTTGTACACTGGGAGGGAAAACCCTTGCTGATCTGAGCCCCCTTCCCATCTGCTCCATCGAGGTGACTGGCCGAGGCAGCGGAGCGTGAGATTTGATTATAATTATTGTCTTAACACAAGAGCTGAAATTGTTCCGAGCACACAGAGCTTCTGGGAATAGGCAAACATCCAAAATAATCTTTGGGCTGCAAACTCAGTGACGAGGAGATGGCACAAACCAACAGACACCACAAAACCCTTTGGAGTCTGCTTCCCACCGAGCAGGGTTACCCTGTCAGTCTGCAGTTGCACCTCCAGACAGCTCCCGCTTTCCTGCCGGCCTTGGCAGACACGTTGTTTTTCAACAAGGAAAAAAATACGTTTATCAAGGGACCATAAACCAGCCCAACCCAATTAAATCAAACCCAGCGGCTGCCGGGCTGTGCTTCTCTCCACAGTCAATTCTGATCTGGTGCCCGCCGTGCAAAACCAGTGAAATAGTTAGGACCAAAGCCCAAATTCATAAAGGTATTTAGATGCTTAAGTGGCAGTTGGACATCTAAATATCTTTATAGAGTGACACGCAGTTCTCAGGGCAGAAACAGGTTTTGTTACAGAGGAGAAATCACCTCTATTCCCAGGTATATTCCTGGGAACTCCGATACGACTCTGCGCCGAGCAACACCTGTAGCTCAGGTTGCAAGAAGCCAGAGGCAGAGGGGCCACAGTGCCTTCCTCAGCCACTCCTTTTTCTCTTAAGCTCCAGAAGCTGGAAGCATTTACTACTCTCCTGCTTCTCATTAAATAAACCCGACTTCCTGGAGGCCGTGCAAGGCTCTCGGCAGTCAGCAGCACACGGCAAATGAGAACTAACGGGTTTGCTGGGACATTTCATGCTGTACATCCTTGGGAAAGACATCTGCAGCAGTCCACATCGCCAGTGGATGCTTCTTGTCTGCTGGGTGGCTCCTGGTGGTAGAGCAGAGCTTGGTGAGCATTGAGGAGATTTTACAGAATAATTGGCCAGTGCACACGAGGCTTAGGATTTTGAGTGCTGGCACCAGTGAAGCAGGATTTGGCTGCTCCCCTGAGTCTTGCTAATACCCAGATATGCAAAGGAATCTAAACAGCTTATGATATTCCAGGTGGGCAAAGCACTGTGTAGGGTAGGAGCTCACATAAAGTCAATCCAGGAGCATTAGTATTTCTTCTGGTTCTTGTATCCTGCCTAATTCTAACTCCTCAAGGAGTTATTTCACCATAGCATCTGTAAAATGAGCTATGAAATTCCTATTGTGCTGACTTGGCTGTGGGTACCCTTCCAAGGAAAATTCACTTAAAACACCCTTCAGAGTAATTCAAAGTTGGAATGGATAAGGATAATCTGCAAGCAAGTTGCACGGGTGCTGCTCTGATTTGGGAATGAAAGTCCCCCCCAATGCCTCAATGTTAAAGCTTTCTTTTTGTGCCTCTCCAGTAATGCATGGCCGTATTTCCCTCTTCCAGCATGCTCCTCCTGAATCACATTTCCTCCTGGCATTTGGAAGAGCAAACAGCAATAACAAGTGTGAAACCTCTGTGGCCTCGCCAAGCGTGAACCAGGCTCCCTGCTGGGAAAGGTTCTAGGAAAGGACATTCTGGACAATAGGAGCAGGTGCTGCCAATATTCTGTTCTAATCTTTTTGTCAAGTGCAACGTGTTTTTGTTAATGCTCCTGCTGAGGCAGACCTGCGAGCCCTGCCTGCTGTGCCAGGCTCCTCTGCAGCCGTCCCACGCCGCGCCGATTCACTCAACCTCTGGGTTCTTGCACATCTCTATTACTCAGAGCAGTCGGAGAAAGCCCTGTCCTCTCATTAGAAATGCTGAGCAGCTTCAAGATGTTTTATATCTGATTAAGCACTTTATAAGTCTTTTCATGCAAGTATCAGGCCAAATTTCCTCATTCTGTAGGCACAGGGATATATTTTTTGCTTAGTTCAATAAAACCATTTGTATTCATCTCTACTGATTCCACTATTGTTTTCCCTTGCTCAGCAAGATGTATATTACAGTCTGTTTAATTGTGTGTTTGATCTTTACTACTTAACCAGCTCTATTTATCATTACAATGCATCAGTACATTATAAAGCTTTCAGGCACATTTATCAACATAACAAAGCTCCCACT
Source organism: Atrichornis clamosus (assembly GCA_013400975.1). Taxonomy (NCBI): domain Eukaryota; kingdom Metazoa; phylum Chordata; class Aves; order Passeriformes; family Menuridae; genus Atrichornis; species Atrichornis clamosus. Next base: position 7,906 of record WBMZ01002855.1, read on the forward strand.
ACAGAAGAGTCCTCCAGGGAAATAAAGCAACAACAACAAATACTTCAATGCAATTCACTTAACAGTACAAATATTTGTAATTACAAAAATCTTTAAGAGTGCTTCTTTCATAAATGGCGTGTTTTACTTAAAATTGCTTTTATAATGTGATAGTTCCTCCAATTTATGCAGCTGATGGGTTCCTCAAATTAAAAAAAGCAAGGCCAAATTAACTGCTTTCTTATATATTCTCTTTTGCTAATGTCACAGCAGAACTCAAGTTCACTGATGTGCTATTGAAAATTTCGTTACCCCTAATAAAATGCAGACATTTAAAAAGCACTAGTGTGTGATTAATAACTGCTATAAACACATTAGAGCATGAATGCAATGCTACAGATAGCTGCAAGCCATGTGGGAACCAAGTCTACAACAATCAATTAACTATTGATTGCAATGCCTGTTAATCATTGATTAACCCTTTATAAAAAACAAATACATTACCCTTGCTGTAAACTGGGACCACCAGGTTATATGAGAGGGCTCTTCATGATCCTCATATCCATCAAAGACACTTTGTCAATCTATTGTAATTCCAGCACCATTTCTGAGAATTTAACATTCTTGGAAAATCTGTTGTTACTCCATTAGCAGGTTTGGGGGATTTTTTTGCTTTTGCCTCATAGGAAGTTATTGCAAACTGAAGGACATTGCAGGAAGTTAGCTGAAAACTGTAATCTCACCTGATCAATCACACTATTAAAACAGCCAGAACTCTCTGAAACCACAAGAACTAAAGGTGAATTTATGAATACCAATCTTAGAATATCAGCACTAAGATTCTAGAGGCAAGTACTCAAAAGTTAGCAAAATCCAGACTTGGGATATTTTGTGAAAACTCAGTGTGGCCACATGAATATTACGATGCTGAAACAACAAGCACCATCCTGCATTTTCCATGGCACCAGATAAAGCCTTCCATTCAGAAATCCAATAGCCTCCCATTCAGGAGACCAATGCTCCATTAATAAATGACTGGTCAAAAACCAGTTTCACATCCAGTGTCTTCCCTAGACCCAACCTATTGGCATTATTACTGTGCCTAATTTTAACACGTAGACTTTAATGTGCAGTCTGCCAGTGACACAGAGAAACAACAGAAATCAAATACTGCCCGTGTTTCTCAGAGTTCCAAAACAGGAGATTCCCACCACATTCCAAAACGTGGTGTTTCAGATCGTCGAGCTGGGGCTTGCCTTTCCAAGCAAAACCTTTGCCAAAGAAGAGGGAGTGACCACGGCACCGAGGCCATCGCAGCACCCAGGCGTGCAGGGGATGAGTTTCACGTCCCAGCACCTCTGAAGAGGAGGTGCCACTACCCAGATCCAGGTAAGATCAGCAGAGCAGGGAGGTGCACGGCTGCAAGCAGCATTGTCAGGGAATTGGACAAGGGCAGGACAGGCTGGGATGTGTGAGAGCTGACTGAAAGGAGCCAGCCAAAACGCTGCTGTCATCACAGAGAGGGAACTGGAAACTTCCCCATGAGGGCCCCTGGAAGCTACTGAGAAAACGAGAAAAAAACAGACCCTGATGGAAATCTGTAACTTGAGACAACTTCAGTAGGCAAAAGCACAAGGATGTATTCCACAGAGGACAAAATCTCACAGAGTCAGGGTAACAAACAGCATAATCTACACCCAGGCTTCAGAAAATGCCAAGGGTGTCTATGTTTCTCCTCTGTTCCTCCTTTTTTCTCATATTTGTGCCTCTAAAATATTTGGAGAAGGAGTTATCTTCAAATATTCATTTATTTGCTTGTAAATAGAAGAAAGCATTTACAGAACCTCTGTCCTGAACAGGTCCCTTCTGTAATTTAAGAAGGGAAATGACACCTGAATTTGATTAACAGGTGAGCCAGTACAGACACAGCTTGACAACACTCTCACTAGGTTGGTTAATACCTTATCCTCTTCAAACTCTGGGATAGGATGGCAAAATCTGTTGCCAAAATGCTCTGGGAAGCCTTAAACCTTAAATGACCAACACATAAAAAGAACGGGAGAATTTAAAGAATTTTGAAGGGAAGATGCTCCATGCGCAGTATCTAAATATGCCAAAACAGCTTATAGAAAATAATATTTACAGAGGCAGCTGAAAGCAGCGGTGGGGAAAGCCCAGCCCGGTTTTCCCGGGGGTTCCACATGTCGTTTCCATGCACAAAGTGCGTTTTGCCACCTAGTGGCTATCGCGGAGGGACCTCCGGTGTCCTGTGCCTTCGCCACCATCAGCCCTCACCTCCTGGAGGGAAACAGCAAGAGGGGATAGCAGAAGCTAAAAAAATAAAGCATATATGACAAGGCAGATCACCCGGAGGTCGGCAATCCAGCCGAGACATCAGTAGAAAAGCTCGCGTACCACAGCCCGGGTGCTGCAGAGCCGGGACACGACCCTGGCGGGGAGCAGCAGCACGGAGGAATTCTGAGAAGGGAATTTGAGAAAACAACAGCTCAGCGTCTGACTTCGCTCCTGCTGTAAAGTGCAGGGGCTGGCACGGGACAGGCTTGGATCATCCGTCTCACTGAGGCCAAGGGTTTGGGGTGGCACCGCAGCAGCTGCCACTCGGCTCCTCCCCGAGCTCAGAGGTGTGGGGTGGGGAAGCACAGCATCCCATCGCATCCTTCTCTTGGATTTTCAAATATTTACCTTGCTGAGAAGGTCAGGCAGCAATTTCTATCCCCTGACACATTCAGCCAGGCGAAGGCTGCAGCAGGCTGGGCAGACACTGCAATTCTGAAAGTTCAGACCCCTGGAATGAACACACCGGAAAAGCATTAAAAACCCCCCCAACATATCACAAACAACAAAACACTGCCCTTTCTACCCAGGAATCTACATCCCCAAAGGGATTTCAGAGGCTGATGGAGCTGAGCCTGAGCAGCTGTTTAGGAGTGTGTCCAACATCTGGAGTTTTAAACCTCACAATAATAGATATCGGGAGCGAATTATCAGATGTGGATTTCATCAAAGCATTTCAAAAACAGCACTGCAGGTTGGAGAAGTGTCATCCTTCTGTGTCCTCTGGGGAGGAAGTTTCAGTGGGCTGCACAAATCTGGGGAGAGAGGGGATAAGGAGCAGTACACAGAGGTACCTCTTCTGGATAGCATCTCATTTCTGCTGAGTGCATCTCCTAAGTAGTGAAGCCACTTTGAAACTAGAAAATTAGAGCCATTTCAATGGGAAGTTTACACTGGACATACTCAGATCTGCAGAGACTGTCCCTGTTTTGCTCCACTGTAATCTCAGGCACTTAATTGGAAAAACTCCATACTCCTCTAAGGATTTCACTTAGGTCTCTGAAGATAAGAAGAAGAGGAAGCCCAGATAGATAAATCTAGATTTAAGAACAGCCACCATCTACTGGCTCATCAACAGCATTTTCAAAGGAAAACTGTGGCTTCTCCTTACTTCTGAACTCACAGCTTTGTCAGAAACATCACAAACTACTGGGAGTCACTGGCAGTTCCACTGACAATTAATTGCAGATGAAAACTAAAGTGTTTTGGGGATCACTGCGATATCAGAAACCTTATCCTACTTCTGGCAAAGTTGGATATATAACCCATGAAGAGAGTTCCAAAGGGTGAGGTTCAGTCCAGATCAGGTGTCATTTGGAAAGGCATTCACTGGAATGACACATTTTGCTCCAGGATGCATATAAAAATCCAAGTGGGATGTGTGCCACAATCCAAGGGGGCAAAATTTTATATTGCTCTTTGCACAGACTTAAGACTCTTATTTTTCTATAAAATAGGATTAGATCTCAGCTATTAGTTACATGATGCAAAACCATGCCTTTATCCTTTGAATTTGCAGAGGCTGAAAACCTCTAAAACAAGCTTAGAGTCACAGTGGAGGTTTTTCACCTCCTACCTGTGCCCCTTGCAATATGACAGCTGTGTCCTGCACTTAAAATGGCTGGACTCCAGGAGGAAAAGAAGAAACAAATAGAAACCTACCGCTGTTCAGATTACGAATTCTTGCAAACCTTATTTCAGCCATCCATTTCAAAGGACAGGCAGCCCATGCTGGGAATGGGAAGTGATGGTCTTGGAGCCAATTATAAAGGGCTGCAACTTATGAGACAAAAATCTATCACCAGAACTTCATAACATGATAAACACATTTGACATACACTAGGCCTTGAAAAAACACGAGTAAGCAAACAGCAAAATGAAACTCGTATCAAAAAGAAGCTGGAAATCCCCTGACCCCATTTTCACATGGAAACTACTGGTGCTGATAACTGCAAATGTGTTACTGGAAAACACCAACAGCAGATTTTCTTTCTGTTGAGGTTTAAGAACAGTAAAATACAGCACGGACTTAACTTTACATGAGGGCTTAACCAAAATCCTACTGAACAGCAGTGGAGACTTAAATGGGATTTACTCTGGTGCTTTTAGGTGTGCTGAGGAGGAAGCTCTGCTGCTTCCCGAGTTCCCAGGGAAGCGGACAGGCTGTGGAGCTGACAGCTGTGTTGGAAGCAACTGGCTTCAGAATTCAATCCATTGCATTGGGTGGGACGCTTTGAAAACGGCTGGAAGGGGTTTGGAAACACAAGTCTGAGATGTCAGCTCCTCAGGAGATTTATTTTTAGATGTTGATTTGCTGCCCTAACTCACAGGGTTTATCCAGGAATCCAGCTCCATAAGCTTTTCCCAAACCCTGCAAGGTCTCTGCTTTCACAGCACAAATAAATGGCACTGTCACACTGACACGTAATTGTCTGCCTCCAATACGTCAAACCTGACACACAACAAAAGGTTCTTGTGGCCATTGAAGCTATAATCTTGCTCCTTTTTCTACGTTAAATCTTTGCACTTCAAAATACATTCAAGTATTTAATTTTAAACTTCCTTTATTTCTTGAGCAGATCATTAATGCTTCCAGTCAGCAACTGCTTATCCTTTTTAGGCAGCATATGAAAGTGGGGGTAGATCCGTTGTTAAAGACTGTGCAAGTAACAAATGTCTTCAAGGGACTGGCATGCTCAGAGAAGTATCTACGTCATCTCAGGCACGTCCCAAATGCCTCTGATCATCCCAAGGACATACTTTAGTCTGTTTATGGTGGCCTCGACACCATGGTGACCCCCCAAGACAAACAGTGCTCCTGCAGGAACACAGTTATGGCTCTGAGCAGAAGTGTAAAGGCAAAGGAAAGTGCTGAGACCAGGTATGAAGACTCTTAACTGTTTCTGTGCTACAGAAACTGGAGGAAAGAAGCTCCAGGCGAGGAACTGCATTAAAAAAAGACCAACCGGATGATCCCAAGTCCCAAACTGGATACAAAAAATGTAATATAGGACAGGGGTTTAGTGAGGGAGAGTGCAAGGAGGTCAGCCAAGGAGAGCTGAAAGCAACTGGTCTGTGTCCAGCTGAAACTCACAGATGGAAAGTAGAACTGACCAAAGGACATTTCTCTTGAAATAGGGAAGAATTCCAGAAGTACACATTCCAGGTCTCCCAAACGCTAGAAAGAAACAAGGACAGGAGGCAGACGTTGAGGGGCAGAAGGAGTGATCCGAGGTGTGAGAGACGGGCGAGGTCCGTTCTGCAAGAGGCGCACACACGAAGCGTGCAGGTGGTGGATGAAAGGAGCGCTGGGATGACACGAGCAGAACACTGCACTCAGCGCCTACTCAGTGTGGAGCTTTGGCTGCTAATGAGGGGCTACCTGGCAAATGCAATTTAAGGACAAAGAAGAGGATTAATCAATTTCTTGGAGAGCTTGGGACTTTGCAGGAAAATAGTTTACCAATGAAATTGGAAAGTCGATGGAGGAGAGGAACAACAGCTTAAAGTCTGAGATCAGAAACCCTGAAATTCCCTCTGCAGAAGATAACCATATTGGACTGAGTCATTCCAAAGGGCAAAAATACAGAGCCACAAAGAAAGGATGGATAGTGCAATGGAAGAAACTGGAAAAGAAAACAGATGAGTAACAGTCCATTCTTACTGGAAGATATGTCACTGACCTCAGTACAAAGGCAAAATGGCTAAAATGTGACATGTTCACTGAATTCAAGTCAGCCTACATGACCTCATGTTTAACATGAAACAATAACTGGAATTTAGAGGCAGAGAAAGCCAAATTAAATAAAGCCATTTAAAAATCACAGTGACAGTCATTCCCTGTTTAAACAAACTATTCAAGGAAATAGCAAAAATCCCCATCACTTGACATTTTAATATAAATACTACAAATCTTCCTGAAAGATTTACTGAATTCAAAACATAGTATCAGGTTTAAGGAAAACTCGTATCACATATCACACTTAACAGCTTTACTAAGTGGTCAGACAAAATGATCTAATATTACGCTCTGCCCTTAAACAACAATTCTGGGGTTTGAATTTATTTATTTATTCAGTTTGCAAAAACTAGAAAGGTTGGAGTGAACTGAATAAAGGAAATACTTGCAGTGCTGCCTTGTCCTTCAAGCAGAACAACCAACACTACTGAAGCATCCACTGAAATTAAACAAAAGGAGAAAACTCTTCGATCTGAGGCAAAGAGCAAGCTGGAAACAGATTGCAGCAGTCACAGTAATTCGGAAAGCCAGCCTTAATCATCTGAGGTGGAAACTGGACAAGAAAATGAGGCACTTCCTCAAAAAAACCCCCTGTACTAAAGGAAAAAGCCTTGAAGCTTGTTAAAAAGGAAGCTGAAGTGTTTTATCCTGAATGGAAAAAGCCTCTAGTTGGTTTGGTAGCAATCTTGTACAACCTTTAAACAATGTTCTCACATTTTGGATTGTAAAAACAGTTATATCCAAAAAAAAAAAAAAAGACCCAAACACAAAACAAAACAGAAGTCCCAACCCAAGCTGCAGGGACTTCAGGACTGAGTCTCAGGAACACCAACTGGAAACCTGTCCCAGGACTTCCCTATTGACAGAGAACTTTTCTTAACCCCATTTAAGCTGTCATGTACCAGCATTTCTTTAACCTTTCTCCCTCCTCCACAGCATTTGCCGTTTATAGTCATTTTGCCAACCCAGCCTTCACTTTTAAACTGAAAAGTAACTCCAGTTTCCTCTCACACGAGCCCTGCACACCATCAGTGATTGAGAGCCCATCTCTGCTACAACTTCAGCTCGAGCTCATCCTTTTGAAAAATGCCTGACCAAAACTAGACAGCAAATGACTCAGGTCCTGTGCACCATCTCTGATCCATTCTCAGACCTACCAAAACCAGTGCCAGATACATCTGCACCATGCTGCTCCTTCCCACAGCAGCAATCCATCAGTCCTACCATGGGAAAACACTCATGGCTCCTTTTTCTAACAAGTTGTTTGACTTGCAACCACTTGGCTTTGCATTTGCACAACTGGCGCCTTTCTGCCCATTCCTGGACACCACCAAATCCTCATGCAGGCTCCAGCACTATCCTGGTGTTGCCCACAGCCTTGGAGCCCACAGCAGTTTTGGCACTATTGGCTTCCTTCTTGGCCAAGACCCTCAATTCAAATAATGCCACCAGATGAAGATCCATGTCCAAGGCAGGCACCTTGACCAACCTCCTCTTTCACCTTTCAACATGGCCCCAGGTCATCTGTGGCCTCTGCTGCCATCACCTTCACCACTCTGTGTTTTCCCACTAACTGTATCTTCTTCTTCCCAAACTTTATTTAGCACATCCTTCATCAAACAGAGGAAAATCTCATCACATTTCTACTACCCAACAAAAGTACTCATAAAAGAGAGGTTACTCGGGCTTAACAGCCTTTGTCTATTAAGGGACACATTCCCAATCAGTCATTTTCTCTGAGTTTGGTTTTTTACTAGTTTTTTAAAATCAGCTTTTCAGACCATAACCCAGAAGTCACTGCCCATCAGTCCTGTCACTGCATAGATGGCTCTTCCTTTCTGAAGCGGGGAACTGGATTACTCTGCACCAGTCAGACCAACAGACCCACACCTCAAACACAAGTATAAAAACACTGCACACGCTACCACAGCAGGGCAAGGCACCCATCAGTGCATTTCAGGCTCAAATGCTGTCAGTGTTTGTGCCTGAGCAAGCCCTGACAACGGCTCAAAAGCTTCAGAACTGAGCCCGAGAAGCGCCCACAATAAATACCATTTCCTCTCCATCAATGTATCGATCCTCTGGAAACAAAACTTACTTACATAAGCTGTGTCCAACCTGATGCAAGGAACCCTCGTGGTTTCTCCCTGGGAAACTGGGCTGCAAATGCAGCTGTCGGCGACTCTTGGCAGCCAGATGTTAAATGTCTTACATATGTTAAAGCCTGACAAAGCAGCATCTTAAAGTATGAATTACCCATGAAACACGAAATCCCAACAGCAGGAGACTGTATTTGGCTTTTTGCAAGTTTTGGGCCACAAAGCTCTTAGAAGTGTCTTTGCTGGGATAACTTGCAGCTTTAGGGCTGTTTTCTGTTTCGTTTCACAGAGGGAATAGAAATGGTTTTACCATCAAGTAAGTTGTAGTGGATGACATTTTTAGCTCTAAATGTTCAAGGCAAACAACTATCATTCTTCCATGGAGACAGAATTTCACTTCATATAGTGCTTCCTGGGTACAAACCTACAAATGTCATTCTTTTGTGATCTGCAGCCTCCTACCATTTCCCTAGCAGAGGTGGAGGCTGCTCTGTAGACAGGAACTTTTCACAGATCCCATAAACCCAGCTCACTAAGCTCAGGTGCCCTGTTAGTCGTTCACACCAACAGCAAACAGACAAGAGACCACCGAGGAGGTTCCACTCCAGGCTCACTTCTCCCCACCACACATTTCCCTCTTGAAGCAGCTGATTTTTGTCTTTTAAAACAGCACAGGGATGAAGGACATCTTACCCAGGAGCACGGGAAAGGTCAGAACAGCATCCAGCTGAAATCTACCCTGCCTTGAACACACTCCTGCCTGTGCTCCAAGAAACAAACTCCTTCAATAAAGCAAATACAATTACACCCTGCTGCGCCCTTCCATCATCACAAAAGCAAATAAAACAATGGACACTTGTCATGTTGGACTTCGGCAAAAGACATTTATTATTATTATTATTACTGTTGTTGCTGTGTTGCTGTTGTACCTCCTCTGCTCTGCCCACAGTGGTGGCCTAAATGCTGTTACCACATTGTAGCTGATGATGCCGGTGTACAAATCAAAATCCATCTTAATTTCAAACTCCATTAGAAACACAGGAAAAAAGATCAACATTTATGAAATGTAAAGGGAAAAATGGTATGGAAAGAATTGGTTTTTTTTTTTTATTTTTTCAAGCTTCCAAGACAGTATTACAAACAACAGAGAGCAAAGTAAAGCTAGAAATGAAATACTTGACAGCATCTGTTTAAAAATTACAGCTAAGAAACCTAATAAAAGTTGAATAAACAGTTACTAGAAATAAAAATTTTTACACATATGATATTTGTCTGGGATTTTTATTTCTTTAAAATAATTCATACAAATGGTTACAGTCACAAACATGATTTTAACCAAAAATATTGCTAGCCTACCACATTACCAGGAAGGAATCAATGTAGGCAATGAAATGCTGCTACTTTTCAGTAGTCTAGTGCCTTTTCCAGATACCACCAATAATATATACTTTAACTGGTGACAAAAAGCACAATGCTCGTTTATACAAAACCTTTTTTTTTTTCCTCAAAATCTCTTTGCAAGGTTGTCTTCGTTTTGAAATAAGGGAATTCATGCCAAAATTAGGAGAAACTGTTTTTCTTTTGTTTACTAAATTATTCTAAAAAATAAGACAAGCAGGTAGAAAAAACAATGCACTGTGTGGCGTAGAAAGAAAAATGGGAAAAATTCATTGTCCTGAGAAGTTTGCCAACTGCCTCATTTTTGGGCATGTTTTAAAATATAAAAGAAAGGATTTTTAATCTCAAAACTGGTTTGCTGAATGCCTCCCTTATGTTTTTCCTTGTTGACAGCTAAGCAAACAAACCCTTTTTAATGTTCTAAAAACTGTACACAGACAAGTACATTCATGATATAATTAACTACTAACTTCTCTTGCTTAACAAAGAACCCATAGGACACAGAAACAGTGAATCAGTCCACTGGACAGGGACAAACTACAATTTATACGGAGGAAAAAATGTTTCCAAATCTTCTTTTTGTCTCCCACCTTTTCCTTTTATACTGTATATTGGACCAGTTTCTAAACCAAGAATCGTCTCCTCCTGTAAGTTCATGGTTTTTGCCTTAAATCAAAATCCAGGGTTTTGTTTTGTGTTGTTTTCCACACGCTGAAGCTGGAGTCTCCGATGCTGGGAATGCTGTTGTCGTAGGCTACAATTGGTCGCTCGGGTGGTCTCTATCAGCTTCTGGTTTGACAGTTTGGCCGGGGGAAGGAGCGTGGGGCGGGTGGGCTACAGCAGGGAGGCCGTGTGATAAAGACATGGGGTTGGGGACTATTCCTTCTACTGCTGCAGGTATGCCAGTGGAGGCCACGCTGACCACGCCTGGGGGATACCTGCTGGGAGGGGAAAACCAGAGCAGACGTTAAAACCGAGAGGCGACTGAGCAGAGAGCCCACCCTGCCTCCTCCTAGAACTGCAGACGTGATCCTTTTGTTTTCACAACAGTTAGAAGGACAGGATTAAGCTCCAGAAGAGATGCCATATGCAGATGCTGCTAAATAAAGGAAGAGATGCTGTGTTTTAATCAAACGAGACATGAAAGTTTGCTACATTGTTCCTTCAGATTTAACAGCATGAGAGACAGCACAGCAAAGGGAACAACCTGCAAGTATTGCTCCCCTCAAAGCATAACCTCAACAAGAAGTAATTCTGGCTGGGTCCCAGCAATATCTGTTCTCTCTGACTTTTCCTCAAGTTGACCTTTGGGAACTTTATTTTTTTTTTTCCCTCTTTCATTCTCATGTAGGAATTTTCAATTTTCATTGTCAGGGCTTGAAAAAAGTATTTCTTGAAACTGTCTTTGCAGTCGTAGCTTTCTGATAGCTGCCCCCGAAAGCAATGACAGCCACAGACTTGTGAGATGACAAAATCAAGCCTACTGCACCTCAGTAACTTTTTCAGCATAAAACTTGCCAGTGCACTTGTCTGAAAGAGAACCAGTATCAGTTACAGAGAGGACAAGTACTTTAGGCAGACTGCAAGAAAAGAGAAATGCAAACACAAAAACGATGGATGGTTTTAAAGATTTCTTACTCTATCTGAACAAGCACCAAGGCCTAAAATATTTTATGCATTCAACAAGAGAATCACCCTCTGATTCAGTGTGATTTTGTGATGGCTCTGATGTTATCAAGCTAAAAAGATCTTGCAAATCTACTGTTTCAATCTCAAAGTTCAGATGTAACTGATCAACACTGGTACTTCACAGTGCTGTACACAAACAACAGCTACACATGGATTTAATAAAAACATGTTTTTAGTCAAATACCTCAATTTGCAAGTTACGTCCTGCTGTACTCTGCTCCCCCAAGCCTCCTGGTGAGAGCCGTACCCATTTGAAAGCCCAAACACACAAACCTTCCACTCAGAGTGGCTTTTGCTACACAAGTATTTACTCAGAACTACACAGGAGAAAAGGCACTTGTAGTCTTGTCAAGCTTTTTCAGGTATCACATTGTTCTGCTGTTGATTTCTCTCATCAGAGTTCAATGCATCAGGGCATTTCACCCCATTTCCGCAGCATCTTTTCCATGGAAATACGCTGTGTGTGCTGCTCACCCCAAGTTCCCTCAAACTTACAGAAAATCAGGGCACAACTCAGGCAAAACTCAGGAGGAAAAAGCTGGATGCCAGCACACAGACTTGTTCTTTTTGCTTCCACCACAGAAACATCATTTGCTTTTGGCAAACATGGAGCCAGAGGGGCTCAGCATGGCTGACACAGCACAGGGACGATGAGGACACCACACACTGCTCTGGTCATCCTGGGAAAGACTCCTACACACCACAACACTGACTCTCATCTGGGAGGGGTAACGAGGATGTGACAGGTCACACCACCTGTAGGCCAGGTAACTTTGTTCCCAATTGTACACTTATTTACAGGGCTTCCTATGCTAATTCCTTCTCCATAGAGGTTCCTCAGAATTAATTTGCAGTTGCTAATGGAATTAGTTGCTTGTTTCAGTAACTCCATTTGAATCTTATTAATCAAATTTGCTTCAATTCCTATGAAAACTGTCACACAGTATTGTTCTACTTACTCCAATTTAATTTGGAAACAGCTTATCTGTTATTCTAGGTGCTTTGCAAAACACACAACGTGACATAAATTTCCATTTAAAACTCCAACACAGCAGCTGCTCCTGACACAGAATCTCTACTTTCTAACAACAAATTCTGTAAGTTTAAATACACCAGAGCTGGAAAAAAATCCAGAGAGCAACTTCTGCAACCCTGTTTTCCTCAGGAAGAAAAGCCAAAGGCTCCCCTTCTGAAAATGGACAGTGCTGAATCGGAAGCACTAAGAGTTACCTTATGAGCACATTAAACATTTCAAACTAAACATCTTTAATTCTACTCTGACTCCAAATATCCTTTCTGTATAGTCAAAAATCCCCCTTGGACACCAAGATATAACCCCCAGGGTACTAGCTGCCAGCACCTCACCTCAGAAACGTGTTTCCTGCAGACATTTAGTAACGTCCAGAGGTCCTACAATTGTTTTTTTTGTCCTAAAGCTACACAGTGGCAGCAGCCAAAATACAGATAACACACTGCTCTACAGAAATTGTATTTTACTTGACAACTCCTAAACCTACTTTGAAACTCTCCTTTTGTAATTTCTGTCCTTTTTAAATTTAACTATCAGTGTTGCTCAAATCCTGTCTCTGAAAGGAAGGCACATAAACTCAAGTCTCCACCCATGAGTGTTACCTATTCTATGTAACTTTTCCTTTTGTTGCTATTTATTGCTTTTCTATTCTTTCCATTTTTTCTATTCTTAATCAGCAAATACATTCCCTCCAGCACTTCATAAAGTTTCTCCCTATCTTCCTCCTCTGGCAAGAAGTTGAAACGTTTTCCAGGTAAAATGTCCCCTGAATTAAATTTTTGTGAAAGCAGAAGTGAGTAATCAGTTATTACTACTCTTTTAATTGATACTCTTCCACCCCCTTCCCCCATGTAGTCTTAACTTAGGAAGAAAAATACAGTAACCCTCTTAATTACAACAGATGAGCAACTTGAATTTCTATGTTAACCTCCTGTATTTTGAACTGGAGAAGCACCTTGAACTCGTACTTTGTTAAGTTCTGTTCAAGAAACTGAATCTGTCCCAGAAGTTAAAAACATAAGTGCATGCTGTTATCGTGCACTCCAGAGTCTGAAAATCACCAGCAAAGTACCTCAACATGAAATAACTCCTGCATTACCAATATCTAGCTATTCTCATCCTAGTACTTCTTCGCTACCTAGATATTCATGGAATCATGGAATGGCTGGGGTTGGAAGTGACCTTAATGATTATCACCTTGTTCCAACTCCCTGCCACGGGCAGGGACACCTTCCACTAGACCAGGGTGCTCACAGGCACGTCCAGCCTTATCCACCCTGTGAGAAGGCAGGAGGATGTGTCAGCACGTCTCTAAATGCACAACCACTGGTGCTGGCTGTTACACTTCGCTGTGCCTGTGACCTGCCTGTTTTCTGACACAGGAAATGGCAGAGGGTTACTTCACAGGCAGCTCAGGAACAAACACAGCAGTAACAGAAGATCAGGGTGTGTTATGCTGCTTTGTCAAGACCACTACAAGCAACTCCTTCTCAGGAGTATTGCTGATCTTTACTCACGGGACAGACCCTGTTCACGTGACCTTTGTGCCGACAGGGAGTCTTGCATTTCACACAGTAAATGGTCTTGTTTTCCCCAGAATATGATGATATTCAGGAGATTTAGATTATATCCTGCTGACGAGTGCTCAATGTTCTTGCCTTGTGATAATATCTGATAATTTGAGAGTTCTGTCCCACATCAAAATACAAGTAAATTATATATCCAGTATAAAACAACCTCATTATTTTAGTTCGCCAAAAGAGGTATTTGCATTTCTTAACATATAAATTATTATCCCAGGTCTTATCTTCTAATGCAATTACATGACTATGATACAGTTATTAGCACATCTGAAACATCATACTGTCTGTGAAAGACTACAGAACTCACTTAGCTCAACATAATCTTGGATGGCAAAGAAAGTCAGAAAAATTTGGTTTGAACAATCAATTCAAATGCTGTACTTAATCCAGGTAGGAATTAAGCATCAGCAAACACTGCTATTGAAACCAATTTCTTCATAAAACCTGAGCTTCAAGTGATGCATATTTTGCACTTCACATAATAATAACTGCCTTCACCCACATTCAAACACTATTCTATTGTCCCTCCAAAAATCTTTTATTATTTATTCTGTAACTGTTAACTCCTGCCTCAGTATTCCCAAAATGAGTTTTACTTTGCATTTGAAAACAATTAAGTCAGAATTTTACAATGAATTTTCTTTATTGAATAAACTGACTGAAATAATGTCTTAAAAAGCCATTCAGTTCTGTGTTTATCCTGCTTAAATTGAATACATATGGTCTTTACCTTGTAAATCATTAACTCCCCAAACATTCCTAAGTTAAAACTTATTTCTGGCTGCGAAGTCTGCTTCTGCCGGACTTGTGACCCCCAAAATGAGAACAAACCCCTGCATTTTATTTGAGCATGGACCCCTGTTCTTAACTGCCATGACAAGGTTGGAGTTATTACCTCCTGTCCAGCAACACCTGCCTTTAAGCCCCAATTACATTCAGCCAGAGCGTTCCTACTCCAAACTGAGGTCAATGAAACCAGACACTGTATGGAGGAGAACACATGTGCTTGAACTTCTAATTTAAGCAAATAAAAACACCTTTCTTCAGATATGTAGGGCTATGGGTATACTTCTTCCAAAAATAAACATCTTCAGGGGATGTGACATAAACACACATTGACCAAATCCAAGTTACTCTTTTCCCTTAATGCACTTATGGCTACTGATAAGGAGATGGTGGCAGAGGATGGTGACACTTGTCCCTGACACCTCTCATCACCTTCTGATGAGACTGTTCCAAGTCACTGAGACAGGAGAGCTTTGCTTCTCTCCTCAGCAGTGCACAGCTGGGTTCTCACGTGGAGTAACCCACACCCAGGAATCCCCTCTCTATCAAAAGCATGGGGTAGTCCTCCTAAAGAAGGACAAAGATAAGGCAGATGTACGAGGAAGGAAAGATTAGGGTAAAGAGGTATGACAAAATCATGAGAGGACTGCACTGTCCCTGTCCTCAAGGCATCAAGGGAAGGTGCCATTTGTAGCTTTCTCAGCCACTTTCATCCTACTTATGTGTAAATACCGTAATGGAAGATGAAAAAATTGCAGATGTTTTTCATAAACATTGTCTGAAGCTGGTTACTAGGAAAAACCTGCTGCTAGAACAGCTGCTAGGGATAAAGGGACAGATAGGGACTCTCGAGCAAACAAAGCAACTAAGGAATGTGCATGTTAGATGTAAAAAATTGCCCTTTCTATTAATTATTAAGACCTGCTTTCACAGTTGATTGAGAATACATAGCTTAAGTCCCTGAAACGCTTCTGCTTAAAAATTAAACATATAATTTAGGAAATGCTATTTTAAACATATTTTCATAATCACCACAGGCTGTTCCACTGTTTGCAATACTGAGCTCCTTCTTCTCTCTTGTGTCTGGAGGCCACAAAACAACGTAAGAAGTTTATTATTTAAAGTCTTTCTGTAACCTGCTGCCACATGATTACCTTCAGCAAAGGAACACAAAACTTACACTGCACTCACAGGAGATGAACCAGGATTGTTTTACTTGAATATACAAACAAATGTGTATTGATCATATAATAATCCAACAAAATTAAAAAAAAAAGATAATTCATACTTAGACACAGCATGACTGACTTCAACTAGCAAAACAAGATTACTTTCCTGAATGCAACAACTATATAATCCAAAACCACTTCACTCATTAATAGGAAGGTCTTTTATCTATTCTTGAATACCTACATTGAATTAAGGAGGTATTTCTTCTCCATCTTCAGCACCCTTACCTGTATGCAGCACCATTAAGCTCTGGATGAACAACTCCAGGGTCCATGCTGGCCCAATGTGTAGCTGCAGTCAAATGATCTTTGTTAACACAGTTTTTCAGACTGTCTGGAATACGACCTAAGATGAAGCAAGGGAGAGGAAATAAAAACACATAAAAATCACAGGCCTTATGCTCTTAATGTGTCTATGTTAGAAACAGTTATAAGTATTTGCATATTTAAATCAATACACAACACGATACTAAGAGTTTGTTTTTGACCCTTGCTTTTCTCCTTTTGCCTTGGATTTAGGTAATAATGGCTAAAATGCCCTGCTTAATTTTTATTTCTCTGTCTCTCTTTGTCTCTTGTATATAGGGTCTCAATAAAACCAAAATCAACAAGCTTCATGCTTTCCAAGAGGCTGTAACTTGAATATAAAGCATGGCTACCAATCAAACTCAGTAATGTAGCCTCCTGCTTCCTGTCTTTAACATCACTTTCCTCCTTTTCCCTCCACCTGTAAGAGCAATTAAAAACACTTAATGAAAAATATAGAATTCTGAACGGAATTGTGCCATAAACCTTAATATGACCAACACTTATTCCCTGTCCTCTTGATCTTTACCTTCTTTATCTCAACTGCTCTTCACACTTGTTTACTATAATGCTTAAATCCTCAGCCATCCCTTTCATTCCTACAAAAAATGAAAATACACCATAATTTCCCTTCTTCATTTCTTCAAAACTTTTCCTTAACCTCTGAAGTACAACTGAAGTTTTAAGACTGGAAAATCTGTCAACCTGATTCAGCACATAGTGGACAAGCCTGTGACTGCCTTCTGCAGAACTATCTCCAGCCCTGCAACAAATGACATGAGCAGATACAACTCACATTTTCTTTATGGAATATTTCCACCTATTTCAATGGGAGAGAGGTCAATTGGAGCATGTGTGCTTTCTGACATCTGTTCCAATGTGTCTTTACTAAAATTCAACCTTCCTGTGCATTTGCACACACAGAGGTAGAAAGATGTAAGTTGGGAGTCCACCCCTGCTGCTGTTGGCAATGGTACTCTAGAAACCCTTTCAAAAACTGACCATGCTCCATCATTAAAGAATTCAGCCTTTTGTCTTCAGATTGATACTAGCAATTTGATAAAGGACTTCACTATGTTTGCCTGTTCTTTCTATTCATCAGCCTGGCCGCAAAGGAGCTGTAAAAGAGCCTTTTCACAAAATTGTTTTCTGTGTAGTGGATACCATCAAATACTTTGTTACTCCGTGCCTTGAGTTTATGTCCCGGTTTTCTCACCTCTCCTGTGAACAAGATGAAAGGGCTTTTTAGCTCAATGCTGAACAAGATGAGGTACGTGCCCCATTATGGGTGAATTCCTACCATCTAGGAATCATCTTCTAAATGGAGTTGAAATATACATCCATCTAAATTTCTGCCAAAACTGTCCACAAACGTAAACAGTATCTTTCTTCTGATGTTTATCTTTCTCAATCCTGTCTTCCTCTCTGCCCCTCTCGTTCTTCATTTTGCTAGTCTTCCCTCATAAAAACAGTATTTATTTATTTAAAACTTATAATGATCTTTTCACTTGCCATGCTTGCCTTCCCCTTACTTCCATTTCAGAGGTACTCTTTATTTCATACTTGGAATGCTTTCAATGTTTAAAAATGTATTTCAAGATATTTAATCTCTGCTTATTATTTCTATTTTACACATCACAACATCATTGACTTTTAAACAACAGCAGAAACACTTAACATTTTTGTTGTCAGATGGTAGTCACAGCCCTCATTCCTACACTTCACACCTTTTTCCAATTACTTTTCCTCTCTACACCCTCTCTTCTCTGTGTTCCCCTATGGTTTTCATACATCCAGCTTTATCCCACATTTCCTGTATCTTTCCTACATTTGTTTCACTGCAATTCCATGTCATTCTCACCTCCTAAATGCTGGTCTCAGTTTGATCTTACTAAAAACCATATGCAAACACTGACGTGCTGACAGCTTCGATACAAATCAATGATACAGATCACTGAGAGCACCATCACACACTTGAAGGAACTGCAGGTCTGCCTCCCCAGGCACATATGCTTGGGCTACTGCACAAATTTAACATACAACTAGCTCTGGATAGCTGGCTCCTATTTAGTTTTTAGACCGTGGCCTATTAATGCGTATTTGTACATCAATCCTCCCCCAAGCAGGCACTGGATGCTGGTTTGTACAATCTATCCCAGAGCTGTCTGGGACCAAGCAACAGTCAGAGAACACCCCAACAAACAAATTACTATTGGAGTTCCTCTGGACCAATTCCAGCAATGGGATGGTCAGGCTCTTTAGGTCACCTCTGAAATAGAAATAGTCAAGTAAAGGACAATTCAGATTGGGAGTTTAAGAGGTGCCTTTAATTAGCATCCCGAGGAGAATCTTTCTGCACAGGCTATAAATGAAACTAAATTGCCTGGCCTCTCTAGGCACAAGCCAGAGGGAAGGCTACTGCCAGTGCTTTTTGTGTAACAGAGCAATGTGTTGGCACTGAACTACTCTCAAGGTGACACAGATGGCCCTGCATGTCTGCAGAGCATTCAGACTGTATCGCCAAGGGGGACACAGCAAAGTCCAACTAAAGAGAAAACATTAGTGCTTAATGAATCATTTTCCAGTATGAAAATCCTTCCTTTTATTTTAGGCTACAAGGGATTCAAATGCATGCCAAATGGCTCAGTCTTCTCATTTTTTTTATTAGAAGTGCCTGTTTGAGATGTAACTGTTTTCTCTTATGTGAGCAGTTTACAATTACATGGCAGTTATATAACAAAGACACTCTGCCCTTTAAAATGCCAGACGTCTTTAGCAATGCTTTAAAGAGAGGAACATCTAAAATAGAATAACCTCCCAACAAAATACTGAAAACTTTGACATAGAGAATTGCTCATGACAAGTGTAAGGAGGCATCTAGAAAAAACGACGAAAGATACCAGCAACACACACCAGGATGACTTGCAGTCATACCCATCAAATGGGTAATACCTGCAACAAAGAAAAGCAGCAGCAGATTTTTCACACAGGAGTACATTTCTTTTATATGAAAAAAGTCCTTATTTTGCAGTGCATGCATTGTCTTTGTAATCACAAAGAACCTCCAAAACGACCTGCTCCAGGTCTGAGAACAGACTTAGCCGTCACCTGCTCATTTCTGTTTTCCAAATACTAGAAGTGGTAAATAAAACCCAAGGCTGGTTCTTTTCAGCATCTTTCCAGACTGAAGAAAAAGGTTTCTTAAAAAGAACTAGGCAGTGAAGGAAGCAGTAAGGTGAGCTGGTGGTACCTGTGATCGCCCTTCGGATCTCCCGTGCCGCTTCCTCCCGCATCTCAATTGAGGCTTGCTCACTGTACCAGGCTGCATGTGGGGTACAGATCAGGTTTGGTGCATCCTTCAAGGGGCCCTGACTAAAGCTAAACGAAGATTTAAAACAAGATCAAATGACAAAAAACCACTGGGGGACAAGGGGAAAGCAGGGGGGGGAATGCAGATGGATTTGTACATACACAGATTAATTTCTACAACAGAAAAGAATTGTGTTTCTATTCTGAGTTTGTTTATAATACTGTCTGTTAATTTAATGTACCATTCATGGTATAAATAAGCAACAATCACCTTTTATAGATTCAAAGGGTAGAACCTAAGTATAGCAGCAACATTAGCTTCTGTCCAATGCACTTATTGTAACTACAGCCACTGCCACCCCAGTTCTGGGGCAGAAATGCATAAAGCAAAACCCAAATTAATTCAGGCTGCCATTCCATTTGTCCAGTTCATCACAATTTTACTTTTTTTACTTTACTTACTGCATTAGCCAACAAAGCTCTGTTCTGTCAACATGACATTTTTATCATTTAAAGAAAAAAAATCTTACAATTCTTTCCAAATCAGACGAGCATCCATCAGCAGCCTCAACGGCTTTTTCATAATTCAGAGGTTTTTTTCCTGTTATTTTTAACTATTTTTTTCTTTCCTATTTCTTTACAGAAACTCCCCAGAAAGAAGGAAATTTACTTTAGACATTGCTTTTCAGGGAAAGCAATGAATCTGTGTAGAAGTGTTATCACAGATATAGAATAAAGAAACTGAAAATAACAGAAACTTGCTCCTCCTATTTATTTCCAGTTTTAATAATCTTGCAGTCAACTGTAACAGGAGAACAAATATTTTAAGACAAAATTGTGCTTTCAGAGTTGATCATAATTCATAAAATGATAGATTTCATCTGTAGTTCAATAACCATCAAAATATCTGGCAAAACTCTGGAATAAAGAGTTGCATGCTGCAATCAGATAGACATGCAGCACTGAAGCCAAAGGAAATTGTGGCTGTAATCCTGCAACTGAATCTCTGCAGATGGCATCTCCATGCAGTAAATGGGGCTTCCTAGAGGTGCAACGGGCTGCTTGTGCAGATCCCAGATTGGAACTGGGAGGAATGTATGTAGCTGGAAGTCCCTTGAGCTGTTAAGACTCTGCCTTTGCACAGCACTACTGCATTGTAATGACTACATTTAGGAGTAAATGAAGGCAGGGTATGCATAAATAAAATTAAATATTTGTGATGCGGCATTGTGCCTCAGTAGATATAAAAATTCTGACTAGATGGATATTATCCTGTATTTTCAAAGCTTCTATTCCCCCCTCAAGCTCAAATGACAGATACTGTCCTCTCTCCAGTCTTTACAACCTGCCCTGAATCTGTTCCTCTTCAAAAACTTATGTGGATTGTTCCAGTTAAAAATAACATTTTTCCCTGCCCAGCCTGAGAAAGGCTTGCCACATTCAAGGACTAAGCTACAGCAGTCTATTCTCAAGACTCAGGGACATATGAGATGGGCTCATTTTGATTAGGAGTGCTGATATCTCAATGCCAACGCCACTTAGGGGAGTGGTACATTTCTGCTTAGAACACTGGACTTCTCAGTCATTCAAAAACTCAGGCTTGTGGTACCAGCCCTGCTATAGACAGCAGAGTTACTCCTCCCCTGATAAAGCGTAAAACAAAACAAAACCTGCACTCTGACAGCCTTCCTTAACTTTTTTTGGAACCTATTACACATTCATGACTTTCCTGCAGAGGCAATGTGGACAGAAGTATGTCTTTTCCTTCAGAAAGGTGTCATAAAGCAGTTACTTCTCACGTCACATCAACATCAGATGCCTCCAGAGCTGTATCAATGACACAGGTGCACTCCCCTCAAAGCCATGGCCAAAGCCAGGTCCAGGATTTGAATCCAGGTCCCTGCTATTTCTACTAAATAAACCCACTGGATTTTTTTTATTCTTTTAAAGGAATTAGATCTTTTTCACTTCTAATCACATACACATGCTCCATCCACATTTGCATTAGTCCAGTGCTGCACAGATTCATGTTGCTTTGCTGAGGAGTAATTAGCTACCAAATGAACGGCAAACTCAATTTACTTGTTGCTGTTGATTGTATCATGCACTAAGACTTAAAAATAAGAACGTGAACAAAATAAAAAGAAAAGAAAAGGAAAAGCACCTGAATGGTTCTGACTCATGTACATCTAAGGCTGCCCCTCGTATCCTTCCTTCCTTCAGGGCCTGTGCAAGTGCTTTTTCGTCTACTAACCCACCTCGAGCTGTGTTGACCAGGAAAGCCCCTTGTCTCATCTAGGGAAAGTTAAAAACAAGAATGATGAAATAAAAATAAATGAAATAAAATCGTTGTGGCATTATTTTTTACTCAAAAGAAGCATCCATTACAACAAAGGCTATTCAGCTGGTTTAACTGTAACAGTTGTCTTCCCTTTCCATTGGAAAGTACCACAAAAGGTGATGCTTCTAACATAAAATGCTATTTCACAGCATTTAATAACCTTTTGTTTCTTGTAAGCAGTGTCTTTTAATAGAAGAGTTGTTTCAGATATTGTGCAGTAACATGATCAAAAGATACAACTGTGCATATGAAAGTGACAGATCATTTTATGCCTTTTGATTTCACTGTGAAATTGCATGAGACAGAAACTACAGCACATTCTTAAACAAATTCATATTTTGTGGCTTTCAACTTTCACACAAATAAAAGCCTACATGAATTTTTCAGAAAAATCAATGCTTTTGGATTTTCAAACACTTTTCCCTTTAGTTGCCAAAACACAGTAGATGTATGTATTATTTATTTTTGTTACTTCAGCTTCCTCCTCCCCTGTGAGACTTTTCAAATAAAGGTCTAAAGAATTCTTCTATTATTCAATTAAAAGGCATGAAAATGAATTTGGTTGAGAACGCTGCGTGCCCAGGAGAGAAGCTGTGCTGTGCATTGTGCAGATTAGCATTGTAGATGACGCAGTGTGGGGAGAACTGAAAGAATTTACACCACAATATATCCACAACTTGAAAACAAAGTGGTGGTTTAAATAAGAGAAATGGTACGGAAAAAAACATAAATTACAACATCCTACTTCCAGCCACCCTAGTATTTCACCTTTAACAGATGTCTCAAACACCTCTGTGCACGAAGGAAAGCTTATGAAGAGCAGGAACCGTGGTGAAGATGAATAATGAAAATCTCATTTTGCACTTACTGTCTCTCACCATAAACAGAAGAAAACCCCAACATTTTGACTACAACTCTACTCAAAACCTACACATCCAACTAAACCTTAGGTAAATGGATCCTTGCACTGACAGACTGATTCAAAAAGCCAAATTCATGAACAACAATGAGGTCTGGATAAAAGTCAGCTATGAGGACTGATTTTTTTATGAGATCACAGGGAGTATTAACCTGCACATGCTTGCAGTGTTTAGTAAGAAAAACCCCATTGTATTTTTCTGGCGAACTCTCTAGATTTACTGTGCCCTGCCTCTCTCCATTTGCAGACTCCTGGGCCTACACGAGAACCATACACTGCTCTGTGTAAAACCCAGCTCCACTTACAGGAGCAGAACTAAAGGATGCTTCTCTCAGCTTTATGGGATTAACTTGGGAATCAACAGTAAAGAAACGGGGTCATGATCTCAAGTAGGTCTGGTAAGAACAAGACATCCCTTATGGGAACCATCATTTCATCTCCAATTCTTGGGTCAGTTGTAAGAACTGTACCAAAACCAGCCCAGGTGGGCTCACCCAAGAGCCAATCACACGTGTGCAGACACACCAAAAAGGTTCATGGCAGCCCATATTTCCTCCCTGTTTCTGTGCAAACTGATAATTTGAGTTTTAAATACAGCTTGGTGTATTTACATGCCTTCTGAAGGACTTGAAAATTTTAATTGAAGTGAACCCTCTTCTGTCCAATCTGTCCAACAACCTTGCTTGAGTTTTCATTTTAGGACTATTTAGAAAACTCCAGAGCTGTACTAAGACAACTTCAAATCAAACAGAACATGACTGCATAACTGCATTCTAGTGGGAATGAATTACGTGACTCATGATAAACTGTCAGGGTGGATGCAGCTGGAGATGATCCTTAACAATGGGTGGAAGCTGGAAAGAGCTTCACAGCTAGAACTGCTGACGTCTGTTAAATTCACCTACACTAAACCTGCAGAGCTGCTTTATGAAAGTATTGTGTTTAAATTACAGCGTCTTTTTTTCAAATCTGTAAAACTAAGGATGACCTCAGTCTCTTAAGAGCACCTGAATAGCACAGGTTCATTGAAACACTTCTCGGAGAGTACAAGAACAAGTAGGATGCCTCGAGAGAAGGATGAAATTCACAAGAAATGCTATTTAAAGAGAAGAGAG
This sequence comes from Atrichornis clamosus, assembly GCA_013400975.1. NCBI lineage: Eukaryota > Metazoa > Chordata > Aves > Passeriformes > Menuridae > Atrichornis > Atrichornis clamosus. Next base: position 31,783 of record WBMZ01002855.1, read on the forward strand.
AGACTAAATTTTCAAAGACATTTTATGTCATTTCAGACCCTTAACAAAATTCAGGGTAAGACTTCAGTGAAATGAGAGGCATCATACTTCTCTGTACTTTATTTAGAAATTGGTTATTACATGACCATGCAATATTGGGTAAAAGTGGCATGCAACGCTCTCTAGAAATTTTAGGACAACTCCAGCATCCATCAGCCTGAACCAGAATCAGAAGACATGGTCTTTGCAAACTAAGCAGTCAGAGGTGTTACAATTTCATGGGTTTCACATCAGCTTTTATTATACAGACTGCTTCAACCAAACTTAACCAAAACAAGAACTATCATCAAACACTTTAATCCTTGCTTTGATCATGAAGGAAAACAAATAGCAACATGACTGCTTACAATATACTTTCCAGTGCAGAGTTTATTACAGGTATTTAATTTCAGATGATATTACTGAGTTTTAACATGTTTTCCTTTGTTTGTTTCTCTGATTAATGCACTAGACCTTCTCCAAAGCTTGTCACATTTATCCACCTCCACTCCAAAACTTCCTGTAATAAACTGGCCCCAGTTTCACATCTGCTGTATAATGAAATGAGCACTGCTCAGTGGTCCCACTGAATTCAGTGTGATGCTGTTGGGTCTAGATGTCCACTTGCAGAGACACCTAACTATATAACAATCACTGCATGTACCCAGTCACACAACAAAAGACAGTGTTCTGGGGAGACTGACAGAGCTCTGTTCTCTCAAGAGGTTTCATTTTAAGCTTCTTAATTTTTTAGTTTTAAATCCCAAATCCTGATTTTATGTTGTGATGGATTTGCAAAATCCCTCAACTCTCAAATCAGGAAGCGTGTTACACTGACAGTTTTCTGCCATGATCCTACATGACTGTGGAATATGTTCAGTCAGTTCTTCAGGTCTAACGTTCTAGAGCAGTAGGTGCAAACTATTTCTCAGAAGACATGCAAAAATTTTACTGCAAAAGAATGCTACTGTCATTGCTACCAACACATTAAAACACTATATATATACACATCTATAAAAGGAACAGCAAGATCAACTATTCTATCTTAGGGTTTATTTCCTGTACATGGTCTCCATTCTTACATCTCAGTGTTTTATTTCTGGCTGTCACTACACTGAAGTCAGAGTCAAAAGCCGGACATTTAATGTAAAAGTTTACTATCAAATCTGTCAGTAATGGAGCAGTTACTACACCTAGATTTTGGAATTATTTTCAAATTACCTAAAACTTTAGGGAGAGGTTAGTACTAATTCCAAGAAACATTATTTTTCCCAGTAACACAATGCTGTAAATGAGCTCCATCCAGGAACGCTCTGTGAGCATCGGGACTGAGCACAGGGGGGAGCCATTTAGTCATAATCCTTAAACTGCATCGAAGGAACTCAAACTGAGGGACAAGAGTGAAAGGCAGAATCGTTACCTGAAAAGACACATGTATAGAAAGCAGCTACTACAAGACAGAAAGAGTGATTTTACATCAATGCCACTTCATTAAATTTGAGCGACATTAAGAAGAGCGAATTATTTCCACAAATGCAATGTTACCGAGCCAAAAAGACAGTAAAAGCAACAATACATAAGCAACCATCTAGTTCCTAATCCATTAGAAACCTGTCTGATCCTAAAGCAGCAAAAGAGAAAGACTTCTTTGAAATGAGAATCTGTCTTTTTACATAAATAAATGCTATAGAGAGTAGGCAACCAGCACCAGTATGGAGGGCACCCACAGAGATTATTACCTGCTTTATGGTGAAGTCATTAATAAGATGATGATTGTGTTCATTCAAGTTGCAGTGCAGGGTAACACAGTCACTGTGGAACAGCAGGTCCTGCAAAGTGCTCACCCGCTGCAGTCCCAGAGCACGCTCCATGCCATCCGAGAGGTATGGGTCATAGAAAATCACACTGAAGCCAAAGGCTTTGGCACGTAGTGCTACTGCTTGCCCAACACGCCCTAGAACAAGATAAACACACCATGAGAACAGATGTGAAGCAGCTGGTGTAAGGTACCCTCCTCCTTCCTAATGGGAACGCTTGTATCAAACCATAATGCTTTGTACAGCAACTGGAAGAGCACAAGACAGAGGCGTCTCCCATCCCTCCCGAAATCATCACTGAGATCAGAAATGGTACATCTGGACTGCTTCACACGGCCTTGTCTGAGACCAAGCAGGAGGTCTGCACCTTTTGTAACCAGATATCTGAAATGCCAGAAGATGTCACGTAATCTGCAATAATCTGTGTAACACAAGGTTTGCCTGCTGGGCCTGTTTATGGCAAAACACCACTGCCTGTGAACAAATCCTGCCAAGGACTTATTCTTACCCATGTCAAATAAGCTGGCTTTAATTAAAAGCTACAAAATTAATCCTCAAAAATGGATGCAATTACTGATAATTTCTTTAATCTGAAGCGCAACCATCCTCAATACATGGAATCTCCTTTCTGAACTGGTATTTTCTTTCATTTTGAACAACATCCTTCCAGCACTAATATGCCTGCAAGAATCCTGTCATCTAAGGCTTTAAAATAAATTTTATTCAACTACCTAAATGATAAATAAACACAGTACATCATATGCCACCTAGCTAAGAAACGCACAGTCTCACTTGGACTTCACATCGACCTTTGCTTTTTTGTTGACTTTCCTTACTGTCGTATTTCAGAATTGTGCCCAAAGTTCCTGCATGGGCATGACTCCATACCACATGTATCAGGAGGCAGGTATTTCCCTTTGACACACTACCAGTAAAACACAGAGAGAGAAAAAACAAAACAAAACGTAAGTTGAGTACATCGAATGAGTTACAGGCATTTTGAAGAGCGAGAATGTCCCGGTTTGAGACACTTTTCATGTTGGAAGCCTGCACACAAGATACTCAGGTTAAGAATATTACACATGTTGGATAAAGATGTTTCAAAAGCATCACTTGACACACTGTAATAACAATGCCTCATTTGAAAAAAAAAAAAAGTCAACAAGTTTTCTTTTGTTACATCTGAGTTTGCTCAAAAAAGCATCAAATTAACCCAGGGAAATCCCATCTCTTTCCAATTGTGCTTGAAGGGATTTCCCTCTGCTTTTCAGTTTCTCTTTGAATAAACGTAAGAAGCCACAGGAAGAAAGGTTTTCTGTTGATGATTTAATGTGAACACAGCAATTCTGCAGTGCTTAGTGACAGATGTGCTTGGAATATTAAGCAGTATATCAATCTGACAGGGGCTGTCTGCTTTTCTTTGGGGACACCAGGTTAAAATACTCCTCAAAGTCTTTTTTTACAATACTTGCATGCATGTTGTTTGCTTTCCAAGCTTTTTAAAATAGATTTATATTAGAAAATTTTCAGCACAAACACTGTATTATTTTCAATTTTTGGCATGTTCACAGCTCAAGGAATCAGTCACACAACTGTAAACATTTTTTATTTCTTTTCAACAAAGCATGGAACTGTTACTCCAGCTCCATTCATTTTCACATGCAACATTCTGTCATCTGTTCTTTTTTACACTCTTCACAACACTAATACCTGAGGGGATTCATGACAGCAAAATCTCTTACAACAGACTCTCCAGTTAAAGCTACACTCTTAATTCATCCCAACCAGGCTAACAAACCAAAGCCTTCTTCAATGGGCACAGAAGTTTCCTTCAGAAACATTTGGGAATCGCATCTGTACTACTAACCAGAATTGTCCTATTACACTTATTTTACGGAATAAAACTTTTCTGCAATTGACAATTCATATTTAGTCTTAGTCATTAAAGAGATTCACAGCTGGACACAAGGAATTTGCCAATTCCTTTTCAAGCTACAATCTGACAATAAAGAACAACCACAAACTATGACCGTTTTTTCCTTCCCTGAAAAACTTCCATCATGTAAGACTCTCCTGAACATTAGGGGCAGCTCAAAACCTACCTCAGCACATCCAGGACAACACAGCACACAAAGCATCCCACCTTTGGGACATCTCTATGTTAAGAGCATATAAAATTTTTATGAATATTCATAGCTGCTTCCAGAGAGGGCAAAATCTTAAATTCAAAACATTAAATGAACTTCTTGGTCTGTAGTGTGAGAACAATGCAGAAAATGCATGTTGCATACAATCGCAAAAAAAGCAGAAAGCAACAAAAGCCTGTTTTAGAAATTAAGAGATTTACACACAGTTCTAGCAAGGTCCATACACCATTTCACAAGAGAGACTCAAAACCAACCAAGTCTCCTGTCACCATCTCACCCATTCACTCTCCCACAAGTCTCCCAACTCCCTCCAAGTATCCCAATTTATAGGTGCCTCTGACCTTGACCCTGCCAATGATCTGACTTGAGTGTGCCAGTACAGCAGCTGCAGTTGTCAAGGACCCTGCTCAGCCCTTGGGCAATGAACATTCATTCTATGCTGGTATTACAAAGTTTTATGAAATGACCTTGACGCTGTGGAAATGATGATGACCTGCCTGAAAACTTCTATGGAAAGAAAAAGTGCTTTCACTTAGCAGCTCTTCCCTGCCTGTGCAACAGCAATGGAGAATATGGGTAATTTTTCCTCCTTCTCAGAGAATTCTGAAATGTGGAGAGTGCTTTGTTACATTTCCTGCTGAGCACATTAAGAGAGCCAGTAGGACTGCTAAGAGTAGATCATTTATTGCAAAGTAATACCACCCAACTCTTAAGCCTTATTGTCTTATACTGCAGGTTAGTAATTCAGCCAACATCTAGGCAGGGCCATGGGACTGCTGAGAGAATAGAGTAGGTGAGGAAAGATAAACTGAGTGATGACATTCACTGTGACATGGAGACAAATTTATTTGGAAGAATTTCACCTTGAGTGAGGAAATGCATTAGCCATTAGTCATGAGCACTTCTCACTGGGAAGGAAGGGGAAGGGAGTGTGACTTCACTGCCTTCATTGCTGTAAAATTATCATAAGAGCAGAACCAGGTCCAGATGTCTATTCAGATGCCCAACTATTTACATGTTGCTGTTGATAAATATACTTCCTCAAAAAAAATATAAACCCCTACATTTTAGATATAAGGTGAAAAGGTAGCTTTTTTTCTTCTTAAAATGCAGGGCTTACTACCCACACTTGTGATGCATCACTTGAAATATAGGACACTGGATAGTAATAAAGATTGAAAGTGACAAAGACAGCTGTTTAATGATGTGATATTGCTATTTATGTAAGGCTCAAAGAATCAGACACTCCACAAAGTCAGGAAGAGGCACGGGCTGTGCCCTAAGGAGCTCAGGGGCTCACCAAACAACACAGCAATGATGGATGGGATCCAACAAGCACACGAAGGAGGCATTATGCTGTTGAATCTCTGCTTACCTTGAAGCTCAATACAAGCAGGGGATGAGAGATGGGGTTAACTTTAAAGGAAGAACACAGAGTAATAGGATTAAGCAGGACAGACCGAGTCAAAGCAGGAATATGCATGAGAGGAGGCAAGGAGAAGAGAGTGGGTGATGGAAAGAAGGCAAGTGAGTCACGAAACTTGGCTAGATCAGTGGATAAGGAAGTGAGTAGCTGAAACTTTGGAGACATAGTCATTCCCTAGCACAGAGACAGGCAAGAGCTAGGGTGTTTCTCTTTGGCAGAACAAGAGAAAAGCCCAGGAACAGATGTGAAGAAGGTCTGCAGTTAGCTCTTACAGCAGCAAAGTGATAAATTTAAGCAACCCAATGCTGAAGAGACCACAAGTCTAAGACAAGAATAAAGAAACACAGAGAGGAGAAGATCTCAGACACACGTTAATGAGCAACACTACACAGAGCCAGTGGAAAGGGCTTAGCAACAGATGATGAGAACTGTTTATTTTGTGTGTAATGCGTTCACTTTGGAGCGTCTGGGTGGATCATCACTTCTGACACTGACATGTCTAAATTATAAATTGAGGCAGAACTCCAGACGTGGGAAAAGGCCACTAGTAAAGAAACACAACCTAAGGACAACAGTCTTTTGGTTGTAAATACAGGTTTTAGTCCAAAACTAGAGACAGGCAACCTCTTGAAGTGATCTGAACTAGAAAGGGATCTGTACCCCACAGCCTAAGTGCTTGAAGTGTTCACAGAGAAACTCCAGTGCAGCCATATCTTCTAAGTCTACATTTTTAATAATACATGGATTCATAGGAGTTTAGCAGAACATGTCAGAATCAAAGTGTTGTGCCTATTCACATGCATGGACAAGGAGACAAAGTGGAAGTTTGCAAAAGTGACTTTACAACTTAGTTTTCCTTGAAATTGTGAATATTCTATTATAGGAAAAGATACAGGAACAACAAAAGGTGAGAGATAACGACTGGTTAATAACTGCAACAGATGTGTGCCCTTCAAATCAGATTTTACTAGTTTTAATATACCGTGCACATGAGAGGCGTGCTTTTTAAAACTAAAACCAAAACCTAGCATTTTATGAAACTTTACACACATACAATCTGATTATTCACTTGTTCCTCTATACTTTACAGTCACGGAAAACAAAACTCACTTAAGGAAGTCAATGATGAAAGACTTCTTTTTCTCACCTCAAGTCTGAATTTTTTCAGTTAAAAAAAAAAATTGAATGACCACAGGACAGGTATCTCCAGCAAATACGCACACTGCATGTGAACTAAAGCTTACATTTCAAAAACCAGGTATGCATTTCCACTTTGGAAACACTGCAGGCAACTATTATTTATGTACAGATGCTGTGACTGTGAGCACAATAATCACTGTGTGTTTAAATGAGATGCATAATTATATAAGCATAGATTTGAGAAAGCAACTTCATGACTAACTTCTTGAAAGTCATATTTTAAAGGCAATTCTTTGATTGGGAAGATGGTTTTGGTGTATTGCATGCTCATTTAAATGAGTATTGTGTAATGCCAGGCTGTTTTCAGCTTCCAAAAGTATGAGTTTGTGGCTTGAGTTATTTGACAGCAATGTGTAACTGGAGCAGTCATTTAAGTATGATGCTTTGTTGTCAAAATCATATTATTAATTCGTGTGGGTGAATAGCACAGCAATTACATGCACAGTCTATCAGATCTGTGTAAGACAAGCACATGACTGAATAATTTTTATATAGAAACTGACTTGCTTGTTTTTCTTCTCTACTTCTGTAACAGACAGTAATTAATTCATCTCAAGCAAGCCTGTCCATCTGTTGGATGCTGAAAAACATTTAGGGTCACTCAGAGAGGTAAGTAGGTGATTTTATTAGGTCTGGAAACATTTCAAAATTCCTTGCATATAATTTTTCTGACATTAGAGTTGAAATACAATTTCAGATCCAGCTCAACCAAATGCATGAAATAACTGCTCTGCTGGATGTTAGTGCAGCAAAGACTTTTCAGTTATGTAGAAAACAGTAAAAGGAAAAAAGCCCAAACAGAACCAGACTGGACAACGGATAAGGAATTAAACATATACAGGTGACTCTGGGGTGAAGTAGCAGGATCCTAGTCCAGGAAAAGGGAAGTGCTTAAATCTTCGCCATTTTTTTAAGCAATGGAAGGCAACAAGTATTAAACCAGCTGGATCAAGATAACATACCTAATCCAATAATGCCCAAGGTCTCCCCTCTGATCCTGGCAGCTCCAGAGGCCACTTCCCGAATCTGTTCCACGCTCTGTACCCTCGTGCCTTCCCGCAGGGCCTGGTGGAGCCAGGTGGTTCTCCTGTACAGGTTCAGGATGTGGCACATGGTAGAATCTGCCGTTTCTTCTACGGAGGCGGCTGGCACGTTACACACGGCGATCCCTGCGAGGAACGGGGGAAAGGATGCAGTTGCCAAACAAGGCTGACTTCTTCCCATTGTACAGCAGTACAGGAGTATGATGTTTGAAATTACAGGTATTTCAACGTGTCTTGCACAAATACTAAGTTTCTGACCATAATGGCAGGCAGAATACCTGACGTAATAGTTGATAAATACGTTCAAACTTACTTCTCTGATTTTTGACTACTATTTATTGTGTTTTTATTTATTGCAAGCTAAAGCAGATAGTAAACAGATCACTGAAACCACAAAAGGAAAGCACTGAAGATGTCTGATAGTTTAGAATATGAGACTTGGTAAGTGTTTTACATTTCCACTGAGCTTGGTGTTTTGAACAGCAAAGAGGAACCTGCCTTGCTCTCAACAATGTGGTCAATGATCATTATTTAGATTTAATTGTGTGAGTTAGCCTTCCACCACTGAGCAAACAACTTTTGGGAGGGGATTTATGCAAGTTACAAAAAGGATAAAATAATTTATAATGACAGCAACTCTTAAAAAGCCCTCAGAGTATGACTATTATTAATTCCAAATAATGTATAGGTAATCATGACATAGGGAGGGACAATCTGTTATGTGTTGTACAGGGTTTGTAGAATTAAACAGAATCCCAGACTTTTCCTGGTCTCTCAAAGAGAACTCATCTGTCACTAGGGAAACACAAAATCTGCCTCTGCGTGGCATGTAAAGGTAATGCCAAATTAAGTTCATGTTCCTAACAGCTGAAATGTTACTAGCTGAAACAAGCATATCATCAAGCAGCTAAAACTATTACAAATTTCCACAGAAAACTGTGGAAGGTGGATTGATTCAAGACTCACACTAAGCCTTTTTTACTTCAAAAATCAGATGAGCCAACAAGTGATTGTAATTGCATGCGAATTATCCCATTCTGCTCTTTACCATCCAGTACTCAATACACAGCAGTTAAGCGAAATGTTTGCTTAAAAAAGCTTGTGTCCTTTTTGACTTGTCTCTCTTCAGTCTTTCCATGTACTGCACATTCTCTCTCTCATCACCAGCTCCCACAAACGTTTGTCTCAGTTCTGCTGACTGAGACAACAAACAGCACACAGTATAATTTCACGGTGGAAGAAAAAAAAAAGTGTTTTGTATCCTAAAAACACCCAAAACCTCTTTCCACTGTTTGGGTTTTTACATAACTAAATATTCAGTAAGTCCTCAGCTAATGCCAGCCTATCTTATGATGCATGGAAGAAGAAACACTCTCTTCAAAATCAGCAACAATAATATTACAAATAATAAGCTCATAACATATTTATCTATGTTTTAAAACTAAATGGCTTTATTCTGCTGTCCAGTATTTTTTTTACAGTTTCCTCTACATCACTAAAAACCAACACAAAGAACCTGCAGAACTATTTTTCTTTCCTCTGTTGTGGAGATAAGCCTGTCTGCTGAGTCACTGCCCTTAAGACTTACAAGAAGATACACGAGCATCATTTGCTGGAATATTAATCTTGGCACCCTGCTAACATCCATGGCAGCAGGAAAATCACCATTTTTAAAAATGGGGAAAAAAGCTCGAGTGGGGGGAAAGGTAAAAGCCTCAAAAATAACATCTAAGTACATTATATTAAACAGCTGCATTTGTTTATACAAAAAAGTCTTTTCCATGGAGCAACAACACAGGTTTTTAGATGGCAAAGTAAATTTAATAAATGTGCCTCCTAATAGCTGCCATCAACAAAATAACGCTTTAAAAGGAGCATCAAGAGTTGTATTATGTATTTGGGAAGAGAAGTAATGTACCTTCCTCCCTAATAGGTTTCCTTAGGAAACTGAGGGAACAAAAGTCAGACAATTTCTCTCCTGAACGGCAAGAATTTATTTTTCCCTATTTTTCTTCAACTTTAAAAGCAGCTTATTTTTGAAAAGCAGACATAGTGAACCACAAAAAAACAGCAAGAGAGAGGCAAGGAAATGAAGAGACATTTCACATGGGAAAAGACAGCACACTTATCTCATATCCATCAATCTATGCTCCATTCCCTTTCCCCTTTTCCCTCTGCTTTCAGTAATTTTGTGTACAGGTTTGATGTTGAAAAATGCAGGAGTCAACAGGCATTACTTTGACTCCCACTGCACTTCCATCCATCTGCATCCACAACTTGTACATATTTTCCAGTCAACAATTAATAAAGTGGAGGAAAATCAGATTTTATCCAAGAAACACATATTTTCATGCATTTTAAGAAGAGCAAAGGTGCTAACGTAAAATAATGCTTAAGAGGAAAAGCTGGTAACAGCCCCACATGCCAGCTCTATGAAAAATAACTCAAGAAGTTACTATGGAAGTTCACGAATATCTGAGACTCTGTGGTCTAACTCTACATTACATTTCAAAAAGAAATCAAAGCTTTTTATAAAAAGGAGGTCACTCTCATATTACCTCTGTAAAATGTGTATTATTTGCACTAGTTCAACAAATGGAAGGCTGTTTGTCCCAGTGGTGGTTAGCATTTCATTCCAACCATTTCACCCGAACTCAGTATTAAAATCAGAGATTTTACACTGTAATCCTTCCAGCATTTACTGGTTTTGACATAATGGACAATCATATTTTGTAAATACTGGGATGCACAAGCAGGTTGGATCCTAAGTTTATAACTCAGTCTAATCACAACAAAGGAACTGTATGATGAGGAACGTGGCCATTTAGCATTTCATATGAACAAGAATTTCCCAAATCTGCTGTACTCTGGCTTGAAGAATTACGTGGCTGCATTTAAATTATAAACTTGGGTTGCAATCCAGCACAGAGACTTGCAGAAGAAGCAGCCAGCAAATCTGTGAAGATCTTCCTCTTATCAGGGATTTTCCCCACAGATTGGGCTCCTAACTGGTCAGAGCCTTTGATCTGCACCTACATTTTGGCTTTTGATCTCGGATTTTACCCCAGGCCAATCTCTCCACACACACGTTTTCTGGGGCTCACAACACACGTGCCTGTGGCATCAGTTACAAGAGGGAGAACGCAGCCTTGCACACTTTCAGCCCTGACCTGTTCTTTATGAACTCATCACGGAGTGCTAAAGGCTCTGCCTGCTGTGCAAACGACACCACCATTACAACAGGTGAGTGTTTACTATCATTAGATCAACAGACCATCCTTCAGCTCCTCACTACATCAGCGGGGCTACTGCTAGGACTAAGCACTGCCACGTTGAAATAAATGTTTCCAAGATCTTCCCAGAGCTTAATGGGAAACATACTTGACCATCTCAATCTTGGAAAAGAAAATAAGAAAATCTTTACTCCAAGTGATAGGCTAACCTGAAGATTCCAGGTAAGAGATAGTTTAACCTAAAGTAAGGGAAGCACAAATCAGATTGTTGCTTTTTTTACAGTGAAACATTAAGCACCATCTCTTTATAGTGCCAGTAGCTGAACTTATTTTGAAGCAGCAACAACTGATTCTCCTATAAAATCGGTATTTCTATTTTATGGAGTAGTTTAGGACTAAATCTCATACATCATAAATAAGTCTCAGACAGTTGATAATGATCTCATTTTTTATTCAAACAGAAATATCATGCCATGGTGATGGAATTATATTTTGTAATTGGATTACAGCAGTAGTAGTTAAAATATACAACTGGGGTAAAAAAAGAAAGCGATGAAAAATTACAGCTTTACTCCTTGGGTTTATATTGAGCAGCCGGATTGTCATCCTGCCACAAAGCTGTTAATATTATCGCTTAATTAACTAATGCTAGTATCTCCATAATGAGTTTTATACACTCTGATGAGAAAATTATACCGCTTACATATGATGCTAGTATAAAATACACAGAAAACATTAATACAAAGATTTAGATGCTATCAGATTTCTGGAGGCAAGTATAAGATGCAAAATAAAGTCTGTAAGAGTCATACCTAAATCTCCAGCAGATTTGATGTCAATATTATCAAAACCACTGCCAATTCGGACAATTATTCGAAGTGCTTTAAATTTCTCCAGGTCTTCTCGAGTTAAAGTTATAGTGTGATACATCAGTGCACCCACTGCTTCATTTAGTACCTATAAATAAAATGCAAAAAAAAAAACCACTTATTTTTTTCTTTCACAGAATCTCAGCATCATCACATATACATATTTTCAGGTACAAAAAGGCTGTAAAAGCATTAAATCCAGGTTCAGGTTTTTTCAAAGGTTATTTCTCCAAAAACCTTCCAAAAGCTAAAGTCTTTTTCATCTGATGTCTCCGTTCTAGCACGATGGGATCAGCTTGAGAAGAACTAAGTGACCTGTATTGGTGTTATTAAGAAGGAAAGCTCTTCTCATTCCACAGGGGATGCTCTGCAACACTGACCCCTAAGTACAAGTGCCACTGGACTGATCTGCACACGCAGACGAGGCACAACACGGGAGAAAACACTCCCCACAAACAGGGAGCATTTTATGCTTAGGCAGCTGACATTCAGCTTTGAATGGAGTTGCAGAGCAGGATCTCTTCACCGCACACAGTGGTACAGGCATTCACTGCCCTATTAAACCACTTGATACATGAATAGGAAACATTCAGTGATCACAAACCCCTTCCACAACAGAGACTGAAATCGGTCAATTCATACACAAGAACAGAAGTGTTGCCCCTCAGTTTACTGACACTGCAACTAAACTCTCACTGATGGAAAACTGGATGCCACATAAACTGGTGTTAACTGAGATGCCAAACTTGACATTATCCAGAAAAATCCAAGCCTCTGTGAAATAAGAAATTGCATCAAAGAAAAAAAGTTGCAGAAGAAAAAAAAACCACCTTGTGAGAGAGCACCAAAAAAGCAAAAATAAAAGGTATTAGTGCCCTGTCATGTTATGTTAAAGTGCATCCAACCTACTCAAGAGCACTTATGGAGAAGGGGTGTGGAGTAGAGGAAAGGAGCCAGACATGCCCAGGAGTTTTGAATTCTACTACCAAACAGTGACACTGCACCCCACACAGCTGATACAAATTTATTTTTCAGAAAGCAGGGAGTATTTTCCTCCTTATATGCAAATTGGATGATTTTACATCTTCAAAACACTTCTCTGTGTTTCTACCTTCAATGCAGTAGCTAATATCCTCATAATTCTATGAGACACTAAACATGCACAAATCATTTCAATACCTAAGCCAGCTGTAATGACTTCAAGAGATTCCTATGACCCACTTCACATAAAAGTTCTTTAGAGGCTCTAAATTTCTTATTCAACAGACTTCTGGGTCTGGTATATGTATAGATTCTGTCATCTTAAATTATTTCTGCTCATATGAGCATCACCTAGTGTACTGCAAGGTCAGTAAAAATAATCAACATACATAATTTTCAAAAAACCATTGCAGCAAAACAGAGTCTTGGACACAGAGGATTACAACTGTTGGAACCTAAAATCTGCAGCAGTAATGTCTGAAATTAAAATTTTAAAAGAAAATAAAATCAAACTCCTTCAAAATGAAAGAAAAGCACTTCTTACTGAATACTTCATAGAATTATTTATGCTATTTCAACATATGTTTCTGAACTGAGAACCTCAGTTCTAAGTCAGATAAAGACCAGAATCCTTTAAGCAGAATTTGAATTTACTAGTAAGAACTGCAAAAAAATCACAAATTACACATCCTTAAAGAATGCAGCTACAACATAATTCAAAGACCAGCTGTAGGCTCTGATCTTATAAAATGATTACACACACACAAAACTCGTTGATTTTAATGGTGCAAACAAGACCTTTGGAGATTACATCCAGCAGTTCCCAATCAGACAGACTGCACTCATCAGAACGTGTTACCTTGAGCTGTCACACAGGATTAATAAAAACCCAAAACAGTTTATTGGTTTTACTTCTCCAGTGACATTACAGCTGGTATGAACCGAGCCAAAGGCCATGTCTGAGGTACCCCACATTAGAAATAATCCCTCTTAGGACCTGAGAGCCCACCTAAAATGCCCTTAGGTTATTTTTGGTGCCACAAGGTGAAACTGTTCAGGAAATCTCCCAGTTACAATGAGGTGTGAATGTCTTCAAATTCAGTTGCAGCACATGTTACTTCAAGCCTCAGGGTCAGGTTCTTGATGATATCCTGGTTGTCTGCAGTCGGCCATGTCCCCTGTCCTGTGCTGTATCTCATTTATTTTCCCCTGCCACTGCCAAGATTGCTCTAGATGGCTGTGCTGCAGGAGAAAACATCACCTCTGTAGTACTCAGATGAGCAAAAACTGAAGAGTCTTAGAACTTAAGAGGACATTCCTAAGGCTCTTATGGCAACCACTCTCCTCTCCCAGACTGCTAAAGGCCAGTGGTGTGTGCTGGGGACGCAGAGCTGCCAGTGCTGTAAGCACTGCATTCAACAGGGGCTAAAGGACAGCTGAAGCAGCTCAGGCATTTGTATTTTAAAATCAGAGTGTGTTTCACTTGGGAAGCAGATTTGCATTTCATAATCATGCATATTTTATTAACTCAGCCAGTCAAGACTGTAATTTGGACTCTAAGAGGAGCGGTCTGGACCCATTACACCACATTTTTGGGCCAATCTAGGTTATGGCTTGGCACTAGGAGGAGACAGAAAAGTACTGGAAAGCTTGGGAATGTGTTCAATAAAAGGAAAAATACTTCCTAGCTATAGCTTAATGCTGACACTAGCCTTTTCCACAGGCAGTTATTTCCCCATCATATGGGATATGGAACAAGCAGATGCAAGTGACAGATCTTTTACAATTGCTTTTTAGCAACTGAGCCTCTCCCAGGATTATGGACTAGTTAGCAAGGAACCCCATGGCTAAAAATGTAATACCCTGCAAGTGTGTTTTATCACATTAATTTGATAATTAAATTATGTCCCTGCTTTTTGCGACTGGCCATGTGACCAAAATATGCCAAAAAGGCAGAAAATAACAGCAGAAAATAACAGTAGAAAATCTGAAGTTAGAAACATTCAGCACTCGTCAATGTTAATAATGCTACCTAGATTGAAAAAATAGTGAAAGTTTCTGTATTTTGGAATTATTTCCATAAATTATACTCTCAGTCATTACATATATTAAATGTACACACAGAAGTCTGACAAGCTCATCAATGAGTAAAATCAGAACTTGACCTAAATCTGAACCTAACACACAAAACTGAAATCCAGCATAAATGTCAACAATTCCAGAAAATGACATAATCTTTAGAAAAAACAATTGTGCACAGGAGCAATTTACTGATGATTTACCAGAAGTGATGGATGCATTGAGAGAATCAGGAAGAATGAGTGGGTTTTTTCCCATCACTTCCCATAATAAGCTTGATGGAATTTTTACCAAATTCTAGTACAATTTTATTACAAAGAGATCAACTTGTGAGTGAGATAACAGGCACGGCAGAAATTCCAGACCAGCCTGAGTAAGAGGAAGTCAGACGATGCTCTTGGATGATCTCTTGTGAGGAAAGGCAACAGGAAAAACCTGACAGAAAATGAGCAGTGCCAGCTGTGTTCCTTAAACAGCCATTCCTGCTTTCATCACACTGCAACTGTGCTCCTTGGGAAGAAAGGATCCAAGGCAAAAACCAAAATACAGGACATAAGTTGGCTTCCTTCTGATACCACAAGGTTATGTAGCTCATCTGCCTAATTTCTATGCCTTCAGACTTCCTTCCAGGTGGAGCTACAGCTCCCTGCTTGTTGAAGGCCCTTTTCACACTCTCTTCCATGAGCTGACAGCCTTTCCAATCACAACTGCTTGGAGAGGTCTTTCTGCTGTTCTTCAACCTCAAAATGACATGCCAGGTCACCAAGGCTCTTCGGGAACAGATGACACAGTAGTAGGAGACATTTCTACTTCCAAGAATTCAACATATCCTGAGTACTGATTACCAAAGGCTGAAATCCTTCTTAAACATTTTCCCATCTACTTTTTACACCACCTTCCTTCAGGACTATTTCAGCCATCATGCAGAACATCACACAGTCACCAGTGTGAGACACACACCTCATTATTTGGGGAAGAACTCTGAGCATCTTGCCTGCTTTTACAAAAACATGTAAACATATCATAACATGCTAAGAACCAAACAGCAAAGGCTCCTCTTCCTGGGGCATCTCAAGACACTTCTAGATGACTATGAGAGGATGATCTCAGATGCCTGTGGATCAAATCCAGAGCACACAAACATAACACAGTACATGAAATACCAAAGCACTTCAATGCAGAGACAAAATATATTTATAAATTACATGTCAAATATGACAAGGTATCAATTTTTAAAACAAACTTCTAGAAAAATCACAACCAGAAAGTGCTGTATTTCGTCTGATTCTAGAAACTACAAGGTATTGCATTTCTTGGACTTGGAGTTTGATGTGTCATCTCCAAAAAAAATATGTTCCAGTGTCACCAACAGACTTGAGATATTTTGCACATTTGGGTGGAAAAAATGTACTTTACTGAAACAGAGTAGGCCTTGCCTTATTTAACTTGCAAAAAGCAGCTGCAGTCAAATTTGTAACCAGTAGTCTGTCACAAAGAGAAGACCGCAGAGACTTGGAGCTGCTCTCCAAGCCTCACTACAACACTGCAAAGGGCCCATTTGAAACCAAGGCCATTAAAGCTAAAAAGAAAAGCCAGGGTGTTCAAGTGGTATTGAGTAGCTCTCCAAAACTCTGTTAGATTGTGCTGCTTTTTACAAGTTCCTGCTTCTCTTTACAAGCTCTCAGCTCCCTGTTAGGTTTGCATGATCCATGGTGCTGTCAGTAACCCACCCAGTTCATATAAACTTTATTCAGCCAGGATACTCTCTAGTGAGGACCCTAAACATCAATACTTAAGTTTATACTGTCCATAAATACAAGTATAAATATTTTACACAAACATAAACAAAACTTCCTTGCAGGCTCCTGAAAACACACTCTCTAAAAGCCTATATATCCCCACACTGTACAAACCACGCATATATACATGTGACATATATGAATATGATAGTTTATTTCTAGTCTTCTAAAAGTAAACATTAAAAAATACATACATACAAACAGATACACAGCTACATAAATAACCTTTATAGTCTATGCCAAAGTTCCTTTAAAATACTACGCTAAAGCAAATCTATCCAAGCCAAGATTTGCTGACCATTACATGCAGTTTTAATGACAGAAGTCAACTTGAGAATACAGACTCTGGAAACATTTTTACTAGATAAAAGACTTTAATGCAAAATCTTTAATGGGAGTCCTGTGTGTTAGCTGTCTATTAATAAGGCTGAATTGTGCTCCAATTCAGGTCAAGCCTATCAGTCATGACGATGGATTGAACATCTGTACCAAGGGATCATTGTCATTAAAGTCCCTGACAACAACACATCAACCCAATTTTTTCCAAGTCTTTCATAAGGAATCTGATCCAAAGCTCATTTGGTTTCAGTAAATTTACAAGGTTTTGGATCAGCTACGAGGTGACAACTTATTCCCAAGTACACGTTACTGTTTAGAACAAGGCTGTTTCCTTTCAATCTATGTTCTTTGAAAATTTACATCTGATGGAAAACTAAAATGCTTCAACTGCATCATGAATATAAACAGCACTGATGGTGTAAACACAAGACTGTAGCTTTACTGCTAAACAAAGAACTGGAAGCTGGAAAAATTATTTCACTTAGCCATACTATAACAGGGACAATTCAAAGAGCTGAACAACAGCACCATTCTGAATTTGTTTTTATCAGTTTCAAAACATTTGTTGCTTTTCAGTTCTTCTTTGAAATGGTCTTAGATAAAACTGTCATCACTGGAACTGTTTCTACCTTTAATTCCTATGTAAAAGTGCAATTGAAAATTTTCAAGTCCTACACTTTAACAGGAAGTTCAGCATTAAATTTTTTTAACTTAAAATGAAACCCATGGAAATACAGTATCCTTTTGAAAATTATTTTATTCTGTGCTCATAAAACAGGAGTCAAAGGATCTGACTCTGATTGATTCTACCTCAATCTGTGCCAAGGCTGGCGCACAGGTTTACCAGACAGACTCTGTTCCCACTTCCACCCAAGGAGACTCTCTTCCATGTTCTGGTGAACTGTGTAAACGCTTGAAGCTGTAAATTCAGTCAAACATACACATTTTTTTTTCTACCTGATTTGCAACAAGCTGTAGGAAACCACATAATTACAGAAAAAGAGAATTAAATAGGTACTCAGCTTCAAATAAACTCTTGACTTCTTTCCAGCCTATCCATTTTGCCTTAAGACCACTCCTAATCAGTTGTGCTTCCTGTCTTTTCTTCTGGGTTTGCAAGAATCACTGTTTTCTCTCTGCTTGGCTGATACCAGCTCTTGCACATTAAGTTTACATTTACCCCTCTGGTTGTGTACAGTGCTTCCATGTTACAGAACACACAGCAAAGGTCAGGAAGCACAACCAGCAAAGAAAGTGAACTGAAAAAAATCTTGGGCAACACAAAGACCTCAAGGGTGTGCTTGAGTCTGTCATGCCTTCAAAGGTACAGCAGTGGAAAAGAGCAGCAACACTGCAGAAATCAGTGTGTTGGGTAGGCTGCCAAGGAGCCAGGAAAAGCAGCAAACTGTGAATGGCACTGAAAGGAAGAGGGATTGAGAAAAAGAGGCAAACAGACAACAGAACCTGAGATAGTGAAAAAGGAAAGCTGACCTGGAATGAGGATGGAAGTAAATTATTTAAAAATATTTAGCTTTTTTGGATGAACAACTGTAATTTTGGCAGAACAACCCAAAACCTTCTGTGTACGCTTGGAAGCAGTCTTAGTTACTGAGAAAACTTATTTACACATCATTAATCGTAAAAAAAAAAGCCAGTTTAAGCACAGTGAGTAGCTTTTATGGACAGTAATGCAATCTCTAGCAAGAAAGAAATTTAAACACTGAAATCTTAAAATATTTTTTACCCTAAATGACAGAAGTTTCCTGATAGGATGCAATGAACCAAACTCCCAGTTATCCCATGATACAGTCTGATAAGCTTCACACAGCCATATGCAACATCTACAATGAAAAAGAACTTGGGGGTTAAGGGATAAACACATCTCTTGCAGCCTTCCATACTGGCCTCAAAACAAGCTGCTTTTTCTAGGGACAGTGGGAAAGGACCAAACAAACATATGAGTAATATTTTAAGAAGTGTAGTAAGTGTTCTCTGACTACAAAGTTATTTCAAAACCTTGAGTCACTCTCAGTAAATTACCAGTATTCACTTAAGCACTGATTTTCAGAAGGAAGGAAACATATCTTCACCACCTGAGCTGCCTTCCAAAGCAGCAGAATGGAGAACAAATGCTTTGGCCTGAAATGAAGCAGAGTTCTAATACATGTTATTATTTACTTGTGACTTTAAAACTACTTATGTTCCATACTTTATCTCCCTCAGCCATAAAAAGTGATTGACAAATGAATTCTTGGCATAAGGGAATTGCTACAGAACTGCAACTCAGGTATTACCCAGTTTGGAGAAACTTTCTTTAATTAGCACACAGAGTAAGGTATTTTGTGAAAACCATCTTATATTTAGCAAAGCACCATTCCCAAATAAGGTATACAAACAGTACTAAAATACAGATAATTACTCTACCTTAACTCTAAAGATAAGTGAAAAAGTACTTTTTCACTGCAGATGAACAGTAAACAGGCTCAACACTTACTCATCTCTCAGTCTATGTTAAAGTAACAGAACAACATAATAATGAATTAAGGTTTGTCATTTTTCTTGCTGAAATTTATTACCTTGGCAGAATGATGGTACTTTGCAAACCCAAATGTTTTAGCACTGCCTCACCCTTTAGACACGTGAAAATCTGTATTATGGCATTGTACTGATAGATAGTGAAGATATATTTTCCTGATGTATTACTGAGCTCACTGAGAATTAATTATCTTTGTGTAATAGAAAGCAAAGTATGCAGTATAATTCCCTCAATACAACACTGTTGTGAAGATCAGTAACAGATCATCTGTGTCACTCAGCAGTTATTCAAACACTCTTCCAAAGCTACAATCTGAGAGACACACACTGACTCCCAGTCTCGGAATCTGTAAAGCTCATTTACAACACCCCACTGATAACAGCAAAAACTCAGTGTTTTTATGAAGGGCATTCATGGCACACAGGAATTCCCCAGTCTTGATGCACTAGAAGTAAATGATACTGATTTCAGTAAGCAAAGCATAAAACTATACAGGTGGTGCAACAGCCAACATTATAGTGTTCACCTGAAGAACAGACTGCTCTTACCTACTAATGAAAGTGGAACAGCATTTATATTACTTATTCTCCACGTGTCTTTTAGTCCTTGCATATGGAATCCAGCTATTTCATGTATTAAACTTCTAACAATGGAGTGAGATAGGAAAACAGTAAAATAAAAGCAAGTTTTCAACCTGCTTAAAAAGAGATACACAGAAATAAGGTATTCTATCACATTTTAATTCTCAATATATAATAAAATAAAAGGGAATTGGGAAAAAAGGCTTGGGTTTCATCTAAATTAAAAAAACCACATATATTGTCTTTGAACCTTATTAATTAAGCTTTATTTTATTAAAACCCCCCAATAAACATTATTTCTTGAGATCCGTTATGAACGAAGACAGAGAAGTTTTCACTTCCTTGCATGTGTTCTCAACTTAGGTTCTCATTCGCTGCATTTCCCACGTAAATTTTGGGTTAGCTCTTGTTTTTAAACTCTTCTGCAGTGACAATTCTCAGCACTCAGGGCTGCCTAACCCAATCTGCACAATTTCTTGCCTAAACAAAGAGATCAGAAAGTTCCCCACACAGACAATCCAACACTGAGATTCCTTCCAGGCGAAGGCTGAGCAACAGAAATGTTTCCAAGGAGCATTTCAAGATAACATGCAGTAGTATTTTCCCCAGAAGTAACTCTCTCCATCAATCTAGTTCAGTAGGTAAGCAGATGGACAGTACCCAGACAAAGATACACCACACAAATGCACAGCTCACCACAGACATTTTAATAACACGGTGTCACAGCTGACACAACACTGTTGCGAATCATTAAAATACTTCCTGAAACATCTCAATTATACCTCTTAAAATATTACCTTTTCGTGAATTTCTTGTGTAGACTGAGCATCACAAAATGCCACTGTGGCTACATCCTTCAGAATAGGCATTTCTACTGTGCAATCCCTGCCATCCAGTAACGCTACCAAAGGGCGCGGGTGCATGGGCCCATTCATGATCGGAGGTCGAATGCCTACGAGGAAACAGAGAAGACTTGTTATTCAGACCATGCAAATGTAATTAAAAATAAGTTATAGCTAGTCTGTTCATTCTGATGGCAGAAAAAGGTTTCAAGGGCTGAAGCTAATAAAACAGGAACAAGTTTACACTCAGCAGTCAACCAAAAAGAGGACAGCTAAGAAAAAAATTCCGTGGAGGTTCAAAAGGCTGAACTATGAAAGATGGATGAAACTACCAGGGCAATAATTTACTTTTTTTTGAAATATACATCCTTACTGGACTAATAAGAAGTGTCTGTGCAACCTTATCCAAGCTTTAGGTTTTGATCAGATTCCACACCTTTGTGAGCTCTAGACAGAGTGAGAAACATCTTGTCCAGGCTTGCAATAGTGTAGCTTATGGAATATCGTAAGCAACTCAGTGAGGATTTGAGTATTCAATTTACATATATAATGATGATTCTGCTGAGACTAAAATTTAACTGAAAAAAGCCTACAACAGCAAAATTTTGCATTTACTGAGGATCCAGTGTCCAAGTTTACAGGCAAACTGCTGACCTATGTAGGTCCGCTTAGACTTAAAAAGTTTTACAGAAGAGTTCTACATAGCTTAGTCAAACAAATCATACTTAATCCACCAGTGAAAACTCTTACAAAACATGAACAAGATGTCCCTCCCTAAATCAACATCACACTTGGAACATTGTGGAGAGACAGATAAATTCACGTCAAATATCTGGGGGAAGGAAAATCAGTCCTAACTGAAGACTTCATTTACATCCTCTTTACGAGGTCTGGAAATAAAAAGTAATCCTTAAGATATTTAGAGAGCATCTTTTTAGCAGTATAGATGCTATAAATACACAGAAGTACTCACAGGAAGAATATTAAACCATTACATTTATAAAAAGTAGTTAAGCATGGGTAGAAAAAAAGGGACTTCCTGAAGAGATAACAAAAAGCAAAACCAAGACTAAAGTACATGATCTTTTTTCCTCTTTGAAAATAAGAAGTTTTAAGCACTGCAAGTGAAACAGACTGTATACAAATTTCAGTTTTTGTTGCAGCATGAATTTAAAAACACTGCTTATTTGCTTGATAATCCAAGTTAGTTCAACATTAATGCAAATGACTGAGGTGCCCCAGTTAACTTCTACAAGCAATCCCTGCATCTGAAGTCCCAGCCTGTGTCAGAAATTAAGTCCTGAAAGACTGGTATCTGCATTTTAAGTGGATGGAAAAATCAGTAGAATCCCAGCTGCACAAGGTATCTGGTGAAGAAAAACAGCTGCTGGGAAAAGAGATTTTTCACAACTTGACAGAAACAACACATTACTTCTCCTCTGGGACCAGGCTCAGGTCTGGGGTTGAAGGAGTGCAGCTCTGGAGACTGCTGCCCTCACAGTCCGTCTCATTTGCCCAGCCTGAACCCACAAATTCCATGCCCACTCCTAACCAACTCAGGATGGCAGCCCAGCCCTACATACATTCTGGCAATTAAGTTCTTCACCTATTCAAACAGTTTTTAGATCTGAAGAAGACAGAACAAGAGTGACTACATTTGGTTCTTTTATGTTCTACTTCCAGTATCCGATGATGCCAATGGACTGACTCTGCAGTGCTCTCACCAGAACAGAGAGGCATTCAGATGGGAAAAGGACCCACCACCAAGGTCTTCCATGGGTACAACACCCATGAAAAATACGCTCTGTTGTAAAAACATCCACTCCTAACCTCTACTGTGATAGAAACACTTAGAAATGCTTCTGGTACACATTATTTCAGTAATACCCAGCCACCAAAATTAAATGGGACCCTTTAAAGTATTATTTTTGAAAACTGTGTGTCTTGATAATCTACTGTTGATACCTGTTTGAACCAGAAATGGCCACATAACCCTCATATAGTCATTTTTAGTAAATAAACTACATACTAGTAATGTGGTACAGGATACAAACACTACATGAATACACAACATAAAACTACTTAGTTACCCAGGGAACAATTCTATCCTTTAATGGGAATTTAATTATAGAACTCCACTTAAAAACATCCTAGGATAAAGCATGTTATAGACTTTTTCACATTTCTTTAAAAACAGTATATGTAATAGCATTAATAAAATGCAATTATGTCTCAAAACAAATGTAAAAACGACATTGCAAGCTCTATTAATTTTGTTTAGAGTAACTGTCCTCACTTTACAACTGAAATGTTACGGTCATGGTCTTGTCAGTACAGCAAAGTCAGAACTTCAATGACAAGTTCAAATGCTGGCTAAAATAAAATTAAGAACCCCCAGAACTTTGATACTGAAATCGTTACAGATGAATGTGGAATAATATAGCACAGGTGATTCCCTTCGAGCTACAACTAAAGCACCTCTGCCAACAGCAGAGCACACAGTCCAAACAGAAAAAAGTAGTTGAGATTAGAAACTCTTACTTCTAAGAAACGCTTTTCTGACAAGAGCTACCTCAGAAAATCATGAAATAGAACAGCACAAAACACAGCCCTTTAAGATAATTATTTCTCTAAAATACGTAAAGGTGTGGTCTGGTTTTCCCCTCACACCAGTATATCTAAGATTTCAACCAAGTAACACTGGTGCTAAGGGGAATGCCAGACCAAGCCCCAAAGCACAGGAACAGAAGTCAGAAAATAACCAGATGGACAAACCCTCCCTGAGAGAATCTCAGACTTTGTTAAGAGTCACCAGAACTCAAATACATCCACAGTGACCTTGACCACAAAAACCCTATAAACCTTTGCTTGCCAAAATCCTTTCTGAACTTCAGCATAGACTTCCTGTTGCACAACCTTTCTGCCTAAATATCCTGAGACTGAATAGCAGGCAGTAACTCCACACTTAAGGGAACTTACAGGAACTTCATCACAGGGGCAGTCACTATTTAAAGTTCACATTTGTGAAGACACAGCTTCACTATGAATCAGAACCTTTCGAACAAAAACCTTCCTCTTCCACCACTTAGATAAGTTCTGCCCATTTCTTATGCAGAAATGTCACACTGCACTGTGCCTTTGGCTCTGCAGCAGACCCTCGGAGAGGCAGGAGAAAGCAATGTGTATTTAAGAGCAGTATTTTCCATGCCTGCATTTACAGTGAATCATGCAACTCTGTGCCAGAGAGAAGTAACTGTAAAGCAGTCAGAAGTGACATTCAACACCACAAATGTGAAACTAATTTAAAAAAATAATTTCACTTAGCTGGCTTATTTAAGTATATAGTATAGCATTTCACATTACACAGATAACAAAGATTATACCATCCACCCCCGCATCCTATAATCTTTGTTATGGGAAAACAATCTCAGTTTATCCTAACTCAAGACTTTCAGGAACCCCTACCAACCTGACATTTCTTAATCTGAGCTTGATTTCCAGGGTCATGAATTCGATTTCTCAATGCTTTACAATCTTCAGTATTCTGAGGCAAAATAGCAGCCTGTCATTCCATCCTCATTTCCATGTCTTTAATTTTTCTTGCAGCCTCCTGTAATCTTGAACCAAAGCTTTTAAACTTCTTATCCACTGCAACCTCTGTAGCCTGGATGGTGTTCAAATTTTTACTAAAAATTAAACACAAACAATACATTAAAACAACATTAAGGGTCTGACTCGTGCTCACAGAAGGCAGGAAACTCGAAGTTAAAGCTTCTCACTGCATCTGTACCCTTCCCCCTTTGGCTGTTGGCTTTTCCACCACACCTGCTGTGCTGCCACTGGCCATTAACATTCCAGGGAAACCAGCAGAGTGTTAAGACACACGCTGGCACCTTGCTCAGGACGGCAGGTGTATTGTAAGCACACCTACCTGAACAGTCGGCACCCCTCGGCACCACTCACGGCCAAGGCTTTGCCTAGGTGAGCCCGGATCCAGGGATAAGTGTGTGATCTCCAGAACCCCCGTGCTGGAGGGCCAAGTGCTCCAGTGAGTACCAGAGATGGAGTGAGAAGCCTTAACTCTGAACTTGCTGGTTTTGCTGGGTCTAAGTCAGGCCCTTAAGGTTATCTAAATGTATTTAAGAAAAAACCTAAAGCTTTCCCAACAGTTCTAATCCACTACTAGACTGGGGTTTCTGCCCTGCCCCATATGGAAATAATCTCGTGGTGAAGCTCGTGCCCCAGTAACAGCTACTGTGCCAGTGACTGCCAGAATTTTTCTAAATTAATACCAGGTATAAGGTGCACAGACAGACAGAGCAGCTGTCCACAGGCAGCAGCTATTTACCATGTGGCTCACAGCACAGCGCCTCTGCACAGCTGCAGTCTGGACTAGATCTCCTGGAAAAAAACCTATCAAAACCTTATTCTACTCCAGCTCTTATGAAAATGAAGTTAGAAATTGAAAAAACAGTTTTCAGCTGCAGAACCTGAGAGGAGGCCAGCCCCATGCACAAGCATTTCAACTGGCTGTGGGTCTCACAAAGAAGGGGATTAACAAACTCATCATCCAGCTTTGCAACCAAAACAGGAGAGGAAAGGCCATGAATTATTTTAGCCCCACACCTCTGACAGCATGGGGCCTTACAAATGGTCAGACCAACCTTAGTACAAGATGTACTTTTTCAAACTGGAAAGAAGCTACCTAGGCAGGGTAGTGTCCTCCTCCCTCCCAAATCCAACCTGCATCTCCTGCTGCTCCTGAAACAAAGGTGCACCGTTTGTGCTACACTCCAAGGGGAAAGAGTTGAAGCCAATGCCATTAGGCATGCTCAGAACTGGAGGGTAAGAAAGCTCTCCCTGACATATTCTAGGCTGTTAAAATGTGTTTTAAACCTTTCGTAAAACAACCTTTTATGGTACGAACTGACAGTAATTGAAGCAATCACTTTGCCCAAATAACAGAGATCTCAAAGTAGGCTGCCACCATTTGCTGGCATTAGAAAATGTACTAAAATGCAACAAGGAAAGCTATTAAGATTAATGATGATTAACTATGTCATTTTCACATTTTTCTGCTGCTGATTAACGTAACATCATTAGGATGGGTTATGTCTCATATAAGGCATACATGTTAAAAGTAAAGGACACTGTCAGGTTCGTAGGCCCAAAACTTGACCTACCTTTCATTTTCTTAAATCTGTTTGCAAAGTCCATGTAATTCTTTAAATCTGTTTTTCTTTTTTCAAAACAAATGCTTCAATTCTTTTTTCTGAAAAATACATCAATGCCAAAAAGCACAACACTTATCAGTAACCCTATAACGACAAACCAACAGGCACATGAAATGGAGGAGAACAGCCTGGCAAAGGAGAGTTTTCATGTCTCTGGGGATTCTTGCAAGTGCAAAGATTAAATAAGGAGGAAAAATCCCTTGACAATGTCCATTTCATAGAATTTGTGGTACAAAACTTCCTTTATACCCTGTAAAACATCAAAGTGATTTACCTTTTTAACAAAATGCAAACTACTGAAAAATCTAATCAGTATTTACAGAAACATGACCCAAAAATGACAGGTTGGACATTCAACTAATTTATAGTCTTGCACAAGCAACATGAGACTAACCCCTCTGGCATTTACCTTTATTTTATATTCTTACCTATGCATAAATTTAGTGAAAGCTGTCACTTATTTACCATAAAATCTCAAAAAAATTTGCATGTTTTTCAAAAATAAATGCTAATATTAATTCAAGTAAAGAACAGGTTGTCAAAACAAACAGAAAATATCCTCCTCATAACGTGAACACAGAAGCTGCTGCGAATTAGATTTGCCAATATGCACTATTAAAATTCCTAGAAATCCCATACTTCAAAAATGTATTTTAAGGTTCCTGACGTATCATGCATTTTAACTTCTGGACTTTCTTTTGGTAGTCTCATTGTTTTGTGCACCATGAAGTGAAGCAACATTGAGATTCAAGATGGAGAAAAACTCTAAGAGCAGTCAAGTAGAAATAAAATTTAAAATACAACACAGGTACAAGGTTCAGTAAAATGGATGCAAGAAAAAAAAAAGCAGTGCTTATCAGCCTTCAGTATTTTGATATTCAGCATATTTAGATGCTGAATATGCAACACAAAAATCACATGATTCCACCAGAATCTGAGCCAACACTTTTTGCTGCTGCCTTCAAGATGAGCAGGATTCAATCCCCCATGATTTGGGATGTGGGATTGGAAGGGGACACAGGGGAGAATATTTTTAAATAAAGAACAAGGGACATGCACTAAAAAGTGACAGCCATCCTTGGAAGACTGAACTACTTCACAGATTAAATTTAATTTCCTTTTTTTCTCATCTCATTTAATGCTTCAAACCATATTTCCTAGGATTTTAGGAACATGCTGCAAGGCTTATCAAAATTGAGAGGAACAATCTCAAACTGTTTTTCAAAGGAACAGGACCTGGACTTCACAGTACACATGCAAAAGCAAACTGAGCATAAGCGTCACTTAAAGCACATGTGCAGCCCCTGTGGAAGTCCCCAGGGCTCAGAGGTCAATGCTGAGCACACTGGAACTTTACTGGAAGAGCACAGCGGATGAATACTGTTGGCATCTATGCTTTTTATTTACACAAACTCAGTAAAAACAAGTCATCTTCCTTCTTTTCTTTTTAATTTGCAAGAGACCAAGAAAAATACAAGTGGTTTCCTGTGCTGTGTTGACCCAGTGATGTGCAGAGCAGTCACACCCTGCTGTATCCTCCTGCTAAGCGTGCAGGTTGAAAGGCACCCAGCCCTCTGCAGGACACTCACGGCTCATTCCCTCGCACAAAATGTCAACCCAACACCACCACTATGGAATTACCACCCTGGCCCACGGGCCTCCACGTAAGTAACATTTCTGCACACCTCACATCATTATTTCACTACCTGTGAGAAACAGTCCGGGTACCCAAGCAATTGCTAGAACAGACAACACAAAGGTCTCAGCACAGAGTATTTGAGACAACTCTGTTGTCTGATTTTCCCTTTCGGTACAACTAAAACAAAACAATCAAATGACTTGTACTGGGAAAATTCCGCATTTCCCTGCCGTCAGTGGAACCTGAATCATGATTCCTCATTACTTTTCCACACTCACACAGTCAAGCAAACTTGCCATTCTCAGACATTATTCTGGCAACCGTGAGGATATGGCTTTCTGTTGTGTTTTTTAAATACTTATACCTAACTCCTCTTTTTTAAAAATCTAGAAATTTTGCTGTTATTTGTCCAACATCTGTCCGTGTGTACACAAAATCCTAAGTGCCTGTCAGGGTACAAAAAAACAAATGTCCCACAAGGCACTTCTTGAAAGCCTGTGATCAGAAATAAAGTTCTGTTAAGGGGAAACAAAATAATTTGGCAACGTTTTCTATTACTGCACATGTACTTCAAACATCAATGCGAAGACTGGAAGTATTTCACATCTGTCAAAGAATTACTCAAATTACATATCTGGAGCATCCTGTAATGATAACCCTAATCTTAACTAATACTTTTTGAAATAAGACTGAAAACAATATGAATCACACCTATTTAATGTCAAATAAACAAGCAGTAACAGCATCATGTACTACAGTAAAATGTTTTAATTTTCTATCACCATTTAAAAAGCAAAACAAATGACAATATTCAGTAACAGCTATATCAAGTACCCAAATCAGAAAGTCTAAGCATCTGCAATAAAACATATATAAAAACTAACGTTGCAGAAGTGTTGTTTCCACGTAGCAAATACATGAAAGAAAACTCCAGAGAAAGGCAAAACATTCTAAAGAACTGAGCTTTTCTTGGATATGCAACACCTGAGTGCCTGTGCACAGTGAATATTTCCCTGTTTTAAATATTTTTAGCTTTATTAAGTAATAAGTGAAGGGGGGGGAATAAATAAATTGGCAGTGGTGGAGCTGCCCTAGTTGAGTTCACTCCCATCCATCCCAGCTTCTGAGAAATTCTGGCTAAGGCTGCCAACTTCTGGTGGTTATTCCACGAGTTTTACGGTGACTGTGGAATGCCTCTGCCCACACACACTGTGGCGAAAGCCACAAAAAACTACTTGGTCACTTACAGGAATCACTGCAGTGAAGCTGGGGACAGCACCTACCAATTAAGAATCAACAAACTTGAGAATTATGACTCTCAGGAACAACGTCTGCCTGTAACTATGGACATCAATCTCCCAGTTACTGATGGGGCAGCTCCTCCAAAAAACAGAACTGAAGGCATGAATCAAGCCTGCATCCCAGATGTTCCCACAACGCACCATATGCTGGGGATATATCAGAATATACCTTCACTTTCATCTTCCCCCAGGACAGCCACCCTGGAGTAAGCTGATTATTGCAACTGGGAGGGTAACCCACCCTAACAGACTCCCAAACTCTAGTTTTAAATACAACTGAGCTTATATTTCAGACCATAAATTTTATTGGTGGGTGGGTGCGACTTTAAAAAAAAAAATAGGCAGAAAATTCCTGCTGGCAGGAACTGGAAAAACAATCTGCTTCAACAATTGCACTAGGAGCAGAATGATTAACTCCCTGAGCCATTCCAGTAACAATACAGATCATGCCAAGACTTACTAAAACACTTTCCACAGAAGAAGCAGTACTGGAGGTTTTCAGGATAATACTTAGGATAAATCACAAGTCTAGCACAGGTTGGCAAAAGAGGGCTGTGCATCAGTGGCCTGTATCCTCACTCCTTTACCCATGCAGGAGAGAGCATGCAAGCAATGCTTTTTCATTTTAGATCAAGCCATCAGAA
Organism: Atrichornis clamosus; assembly: GCA_013400975.1. NCBI lineage: Eukaryota > Metazoa > Chordata > Aves > Passeriformes > Menuridae > Atrichornis > Atrichornis clamosus. The sequence continues at coordinate 61,511 of WBMZ01002855.1, forward strand.
CTAACATCTCAGCTATGATTTTGATAAAAGCTGAACAGCCGCATAATGTTCATTTAAAATATAGTTCCCTCAAGGAATGACTCTACACATGCCTGCAAAGTATGCATTTGAACAATGAAGAAAAAAGAAGAAAACTAATTTTTTTCCTCTCCTCTAAAAATGTTACTCTTATAGCAAGTTACTTTATTCCAGCAGGTTTGGGGTTTTTGTTTGTTTTGTTTTAAACCACTGCTTGAGCTGCAAACATGCTTTGGGAGAAAATACCACTTCTTAGCACTGTCAGTACAATTGCCTTCAGAGTATTAATTTCACATTATGTTTTAAAGACACTGCCAAGAATTTATTACAACCTAAAATTTCTGAATGTAGTCTTTGCTAATGGCTACTCTCTCTGTGCTTCTTTTCTCATATTTTAGATGCTGTACAGGATGCTGTCTCTGAGAAAGAAACCAAATAATCCAAGTGGAGCCAACATCAAAGGCATCCTTTATTCTGATCCCAAACACCGAAAGCAATTTCTGTAACAGCACACCTGTACTTTGACCCAAGAACGTTAAACTATTACCTGGGACACTCCTTATTTTCCTTATCAAAAAGTCTGAAGATAAGCAAGTGTGGGGCCTTGGATAACCAAATTAGTTTCACAAGGTTTAATTTTATTTTTTTTTCTCTTGAGGTCAGTAGAACACACTCGGATGACACTAAAAATAACAGTACGGATTTTACATATTGAACACTGACCTCTACCAATTTCTTTGTAACTCTTTAACTTTTTTCATTTTGGGAAAGCATCAAATGTCATTCACCATCCTCTAAACTGAACATCATGATGCTGTGTGTGTCAGCAATCCTTACAGTGAAACAACAAAAAACCCCCAAACCTGTGACTTGTGTAGGGATGGGAAGAAGGGAGGAGAGATGGAAACTTTTAGATAGACAACTAAAACCTTTAAAAAAATATACATACATACACACACATATACATAGTCCAGACTTCTAAGATCAGTGGAATTAAAACAGGACAATTCAACACAGTAGTAAGGATTCTGGTAAACGAGGATAATAAAATCCCTTGAGTTACACTTCATTATGTTCTTCTAAAAACCAAACCAACTCTGACAAATGCTGAACCTCTGCAAAGGGCTCCTTAAAGTTTTTTTCTCTCTCCCTTTCTGGTTCCTCCCACAGCCCCTGACCTCTGCTGTTCTCTGTCAATATTAGGAAAATGGCTGATGATGATTACGAAGTAGAGAACAGTGTGGTAAAACAGAGACAGTTTGGAGCACAGTGAAATCAAAGTCCTGTATCTGCTGCCGAATCCAGCTTAAATAAATAGCTTTTTCTGAAAAGATACTCATTTTGAAGGTAAGCAAACAGGATGCATAAAAATGACAAGCTCACTGAGAATGGGCCAGTAACAACAGTCAAGGTGCCAAATAAAACAGGCAGTTTAAGGCAAAAGCTGGGTTTATGTTATCATGTTACATTTAATCATAATATAACCAAAGCGCGTGATGTAAGAGAGCTGTTCTGCTGCGCTTTTCTTCAAGCAGAAATCTGAGTTTCAATTACAAAGGGTCTGGTCCCAACATCCCAGTTAAAGCTGCACTGAAAAACAGTTAAAATTGTGAGTTATTCCCATGACTTGATGAGAGAAGCAAAATATTTCTTCCCACACATACCACATGCTGAAGGGGTTTAGGGAAGATTTTAAGATGTTTTCACTGAACTGGTGAAAATTCAGAAGTGTTTAAAAATGACCCATATTTGCTTTTTTTCACTAGGCTCTATAGTTTCTTTTAGTCTCTGCAGTTTAACCATTTTCAACTTGAAAAGGGTCTGTTCACAAGCATTAAAATGCTCTGCAGATAATTATGAATTTTTCAGGGCACAAATCATGTTCTATCTCTGTAAATTGCATAAAACATTTATCAGTGCTAAAAAACATCAGTTACTAGGGAAGTATTATAAAAGGAATTACTGAATCCATTATTAAGAGTTACAGAATCTTAAGGCAAGAGGGTACCCATCACTCTCCACACAGATTTCTTACCAGGTTCTCTCTCCAACTGCGTATTCTTGGTGTGACTGGGCACTTGTATTTTGGGAAGGGAATTCACTATTACATTCCCCTGTAAATACAGTTTAAATGACAGCTCGTAGCTTTATCCTAGCCTGTGTGGCTTAGCTTAAAAACAAACTTGCTCCAGCTCATGTGTCCATCAATGTGCAGGCAGAGACATTTACCAAATCTGCCCACGGCACATCTGTGCATCACACAAATGTCGTCTCCCCCTCTCGCAGTGACAGCCTCAGACTTCTGCAGTGCCACACCTGGTAAAAATGGACAGTTACAAAAAATGGACCCCTTCTGAAACAAATTACAGATTGTCAACAATCTGAGAAGTAATTACGTTTGTCTGGTTTTCATGCAATTAGATGAAGTAATAAAACTCCAAAATAAGAAACCTTACTCTATGATTTTTCTGCATTTTTTGAAACTAGAAAGAGGAGGGATGCCAGTAGCAGGATAAACAGCAGTGTACTGAAAGCCTGCAGGAGCTCTGTATTTCTGAAAGCAGACAGGAAACACGTAACTTGGAATTTTGTAATTCAAAGATAATCAAACCATCACCAAGTTCATGCAAAGTAAATATTTTCCAGAGCATCGTAGAAGAACCTGAAGCTAATCCTTGAACTTGGGATAGAGACAGAGTAACAGGTCTTCATAACAATTATTTTTCCTGTTTCCTGGATATAAAACAAACCAAGTTCATGCATCACTGCAAAAGTTAAAAAACAAAAGTCATTACTTCTGCTCCCTAACTTAGGTTACTGCCACTCTCTTTTTGCTTATTAGGTATCTTGACAGCACAATTATTTCAGAGGAAACGGTAGCTCTTAAAGTATTTCCTTCAGATCAATCTTTTCATTCTTTCTGTCTGTCTGGGTCAGGACTGTCATCCCAGTTACAAAAGGAAGAGGAAAAACAAGTGCTGAGAAAAAGAAATGAAATCTAAAAAATAACCCTTTGTGATGAAAATTGGACACCCATGAGTGGCCCAGATAAGAGTCATTTCTTACATCTGCACTGTAAACCAGATTAGAACAAGGTACATTCAAACAGTGATTAAGCAGGTGCTGGTCAATGAGCTAAATGCTTTAAAAAGCAACCCCACCTGTGCTTTTTTAAAAAATTAATTAATTAGCATTATTTCCTTATAAAGTCTGCACCATCAAAATACATTGTGAAATGCAACCCTCAGGGGCTGAGATAAAATATTCCATCAGAACTATATATCCCTTAAAGCTTATGTTAAATAGTTCATATGAAGATCATTAAACTTTTACATCAAAAATATTTAAAGGACAACATGATTAGCAGCTTAATTCTCTGGGAGGTCAGACAAGGACCCACAGCAGAATATGGGACAGCTTCCCATAAGGGAAGCCTTTGATTTCAGAGAGCAGTCTACCCACCTCTGGATAAATGAGTCTGAGAAAGGACACCAACCACAAGCAACAGTCTGGTTAAAGAATTAGAAACATTTAGAAAGAGGCTGTGCTGGTTACTGAAAACTTAGTTCCAGAGAGAACCTGAAAGAAGAGCTCAATCCACTCCAGAAACATTACAATCAAGCATGGGGAGTAAGCCAAATAATAGTGGGAGTTTTCTCTTCAGCGTGGTTCTCTGCAGCCTTTCCTGGGTCAGAATGCCAACAGGCACTGCGGGGAAGGATGGAGAGGGAACAAATTAGTTTAGTGCATCTTGTCTCCAGTGACTCTGCACGTACACCAAGACTGGTGTGGGACCCATTAATCAACAGACACGTTACGCTGAGAGCATGAGGGTGGGGGGTAGAAGGGAGGAATGGTTTTATTCTGCATGATGAGATACTGTCACACAGGAAGTGTCAAGGCCCAACTTCTTTTCACAGCTGCATCACAGTTAGTGAAAATCTGATCTGTAAACTGCAGTAAAAAGCCCTTGTCTGCTGTACTGAACTCTCAACCTCCAAGAAAACCACTTGTAAGTAACTACAAGAAAGCTCTCAACAGTTTCAGTAGAAGGGTTTGGCATGAAGCAAAGTATTTCTTTCCCACCAAAGTTATTTAAAGAAAATAATAAAAGCGAAAACATGGGGGTTGCACCTACAGGGATTTGTTTGTTTTGTTTTATGGTTAATTTTTTTAAAACTATCCAGAGGGAATGAGCAATATGGTTGCTGAGTAATACCATGACATGCGTAACACAGGACTAGTGGCATGAACAAAGTATTTTTAATCTGCAGATCTGTAGTTCTTTCACTGAAATTTGTCAAATCCTGCATAGAATTATGGATTTTAAATTGAGCTGTGCGTACTTTAACTTAGGGAATAAAGTAACTTAAGGAATAAAGAAAAAGCAGTTCAGTACTCAGGATGGAGAAGCATGAGCCAAAGTACATGAATTCAAATCTTATTTTTGTTCTGCATATCCAAACTGTACAAAGCTCTTCAGCCAGTGGTCTGTAGCTGTTAGGAATGAGATTAATCTCATTTTAAAGAACTTGAAAGCAACTACACCGAAAGCAGAAAATCTGCACCTGCTTATAGCAGGTCTTGAATTAGATAGTTATGGATACTTAAAATAGTATTTATTCACATAGAGTTTCACATCTCTATAAATGTGAATAAACACTAATAGTCTAACTACTCTTCATGAAGATACCTGACAGCACTACTTGTTTTTCTCCAACAGCAGTTGCTGCATCACACCATCACAGCACCATGAATACTGCTGCAATAGCTACAAAAGAAGCCCAGAAGACAACTTTTTCAGTATTGAGGTATTTCAGGAGTTTCAAACTCCGCTAACTAAAATCACAAAATATCAATGAAACGTTTCCCTTACTTTTGTCAGTACTGATCAAAGCAAATCTCTATCTTTTTTCAAGTGAAATGCTGCAAACTCCTAAAAGAAAACAGGGCACTTTTCCAATAATTAAAAAAAAAAAAAAGGGCAATGTCAAGAAATACATTAATAAAAAAGAAACTGGGTGGCATTGTTTTGCCCTATTGAGAAGTGTTAGGTACTTTCTCTGTACCTTAAACTAAGTTTTGGCATTAGTCTTTGTTTCACTGATTCTGCCAAGTTATATGTCTAAAAACAATTTTTATATGGACTGTCTTCATAATAGAGCACACATGATGCAGGGGGTTTTTTTTATTTCTTTTGAAAGAAAGAGTACATTTTCCCCTCTCAGACAGAAGGAAAGATAATTTACGTTGCATCGGAAAGCACGTAAGTATTAATGACGGGGAATGATGAAGAACATAAATGGTTTCCACTTTCACATTCAAAAACAAGTACCTGCAAATTAATGCTAAAAGCAACTGGCCTATAAAGGAGCCATGTTTCCATGCCAACTGATAACAGAAAGACATATAATTCAACAAAAAATGAATAACCTACAAAACAAGAAAATAAAGAGCAAGATGAAGTGCTGGAAATCAAGATCCTGACCATACCCAACTATTTTACAAGAATAGCAAAGAACACAACAATTAAATTGCAATTTAAGACGGGAATGGTGTACAGCTAATGGCACTTCATCATTACAACACTTCAAAAAGCTGTCAGTCTCTAGTCAAGAAAAACAGGATACAGAACACTTCTATTAAGAAGGAGGAAACATTTGTACAATTCTCATGGAGGTTTCATAGTTGGTGGATACGAAAGCACTAAGTTACTATTCAGTGCACATTTTTCATCAGGATTTTTTTTTTTTGTCCTTAAGGTCTTTGTTCCTCACTTACAGAGCTATTCTGGGGTTCTGCAATCAGTCAGAGTTGGTTGCAGAGTGAGGCTGTTGCTACCTGAATGTTCACTGCAAAATCAAGCACATTAGGAATGACCAGATACGTATCTGCACACAAGTGGCTCACACGGCCATGTGCACAAATGTAACTGACATAATTAAAATTTTCCATGTGTATGAGCAAAATTCAACCTCACAGCTGATAAAACCACATTACCACTAACACTACTACAGCAAAAAAATAAGTTAAAAGTTCATAAATAAAATCATAGGATATACAGCCCACATGTGTATGCATTCATACATGGAGAAATCAGACTTATTTATTTAAGCAAGCAAGCTTAGAAATATTGAAGAAACAAGAATGCTACAGATTAAATATAGCTGGTTCCAAGATACTGACATTTACATGCAATAAAACCAGCAGCTGGAGTATATGTTCTTTAAACCTCAAGAAATAAATAATCCCAACTAAAAGGTCCATAAACCCTGTGTTCTAAACGAATACGAACCGAAGATAGGACAATAAATTTCTGTTTCTTAGTATGTCTCTATTTTATCAAGCAAGCAACAGTGCTTTTCATCCTGTTTAGTTCTTAAAAACATATTAAAAGTCATTAGAGGTTTAGAACAGATAAAAAATTATGGTCACAGAACTGGAAGTTAGAAGTTAGAAGCCCCACCATTAACCCATTTCAGTTCATTTGAATTTTACTGTTTTGTCGCATTCTGCATGAGCAGAGTACAGAAAATTACAAGTGCTTGTACCTACCCTACTGACTTCCTATTTTTGTGAACACAGATTACATGACAATGGGCCTAAACACCGCATGGAAAAATGTAAAGTTCACGGAAAATGATCTTTAGCTTCATTTACGAGTCTCAGTCTGCATAGGAACCTCAGTGACATCAGTGGATGAAAGAAAATAATTATACAGCCATGTTCCAGCTTATCCAGATACCCTGAAAGATTAAGGGTTTCAACAGACTTTCTTCCTCTGTCTACTGAGAATTTACTAAGAACTGAATTTCTAGATGTGACAGTTGCTTGCTGCCCTTTTAAACATGGATCAGTTTTTCTAGGAAAAGCTCTGCCATTTAAGGGCAAAAAGTATATGTATTCTAGTAGAAAAGATGTAAGCTGAGAAGTTTTTAAGTCACCAAGTTGCTTTTTTTGTTTTAAGTAAGAACAGTGTTCATATCACAGCCCAGAAAACTACACAGCAAACATTTAGCATCTCTGAAACTCTCTATATCTCTGACTACCTTTCCCCAACCTTTCCCTAAGGCTGCCCACAGCCAACTGACCCAGCAGTTCTGCAGTTCTTGTAGAAGCTGAAAAACTGTAATTCAAGTGTGTGGAGAGGCCATGATTCTTGCATATTTCTTCATGTATACAATATTGCTTTTAGGCAATACACACTGAATTCCTGTGTGGGATCCTAAAAAAACTAATATAAAAAAATCTACACATACACTGCAGACACACTTGACTGTTCCTAACTGCTAAAACTCTGTACGTCACGTCAAGTACTTCACAATAACTTTTGTGGCATGTAAACTCCTAAGAAACTCCTAAAGTACAAAGATACAAATTCCAACAGGGAAAAACACGTTTTAATAAATCCCTATCAATCTTTAACATTATAAAAACTGCCCTTACTCAAAACAGCAGTAGCAACTGAAAGCTGTCTGTGCTGTGGCTGGCTGGCAGTACTTGCACTCCCAACTCCACACTTCCCTGACAATTAATTCCTGCTATGTTTTGGAAGGACCAGGAGCGGCAAAGCTGAGTAAGATGAAAGGTCAGTTCAGCTTCTCACACTTTCACCTCTTTTATCTATTGTCAAAGAGTCTCTTCTGTTCTACAAACAGCTTTCTATTTTTTGGAACCTTCTGAAAGTCAGTTTAATACTGGTGACATCGTTTCACTACCATGGATGAAATCATCCACATAGCGCATGGATTTTTCACACAGCACTGCCTCGGGCAAGATCTTAAAAGGCAACAGAGCAGAAGACTCCATGTTATTTAAATATGAAGAGGAGAACAATAAAGAAATTAAAAATAAAAAAAAAAAAATCATCCTCAACAGAGCAACAACTGGGAGGGCAAACCAACAATTTCATGTTCAGCAACACTTCTTAGCCTTGGCCAGCACTGTCTGTTTATATAAATGAAAGAAAGAATGCTGCCCTGAACTTGCCCATTATCCCACAGAAAAGGTATTGTGGGAATGTTAGCTTTCACCTGGCTAACTTCCAGATGCTGGCAGGAAAAAACGCCCTTTTAAAATTTTAGCCGGCTGAAGAATACTCCACATTTTTCACATTTTACCATTATTCCGAGTTATGTATAAACCAACTTAGGCCTTGAACTAAATCCATATAAAATGGTCACAGTAAGAGGATGGACTACTTGCAAAAGAATGAATCAAGGGGTCTTGCATCCAAACCAAACAGCCAGTACTGTATTTCACAAACCACAGCAGCTTTGCAGAAAGCAAGCACATATCTAGAATAGCAGAAATGTTTACAGTGTCTACAAGAGCACTTGCTGGACAATCTGAGTAGGAACCAAAAGAAAAAGTGCCATCCCAGTTTCAGGAATGCAGCCCAATGCTGTGATGCTGAGCTGGCAACATGTGACCAAGACGTTGTCTGAAGCCTTCATTCTGTGATACAATTAACAAGGTATGAATGCATCTTGAGATGCATCTAATATCTGCATGCGACCCATGACAGAAACTGCAACACAGAAGAATCACAGAATCGTTTAGACCAGAAAAGACCTCCACGGTCATCAAGTCCAACCATTAACCTAACACCACCAAGCCCACCATTAAAGCATACCTCCAAGTGCCACATCTACACATCTTTTAAATATCTGCAAGGACAGTCACTCAACCACCGCCCTGAGCAGCCTGTTCCAATGTTTGACAACCCCCTCCCATGAAGAATTTCTTCCTAATATTCAATCTAAACCTCTGAAGTGCAACTCAAGTGCATTTCCCCTTGTCCTGTCACTTGTTATCAGGGAGAAGAGACCAACTCCCACCTGGCTACACCCTCCTATCAGGTAGGTGTAAAGATAAATAAGGTCTCCCCTCAGCCTCCTTTTCTCCAGGCTAAACAACTGGACGTGCTTCAGCACCTCTATCAACGCTATTTCGTAGTGAGGGGCCCCACAGGAACGCAGGGTCCGAGGTGCGGCCTCACCAGTGCCAAGTGCTGAGAAACCACCACTGCCCTCATCCCACGGGCCACACTATTGCTGGTACAGGCCAGGTGCCACCGGCCTTCCTGGCCACCTGGGCACACACTGGCTCATGTTCAGCCACCGTCACCCAGCACCACCGGATGCTTTCCCGCTGGGCACTTTCCAGCCACTACTCCCCCAGCCTGGAACTGCACGGGGTTGTTGTGATCCATGGGCAGGACCCAGCTCTTGGCCTTGTTGAACCTCAGACCACTGGCCTCAGTCCATTGATCCAGCCTGTCCAGATCCCTCTGCAGAGCCCTCCTGTCCTCCAGCAGATCAACACTCACATTCAACTCAGTGTCATCTGAGGACCTGCAGACAGTGCCCTCGATCCCCTCATCCAGGTCATCAGTAAGAATACTAAACACAACTGGAGAGAGCCAAGCACTGCAACTGTGTGGACTTGAGAAGACCCCAACACAAAATGAGCAAAAATCCCCTTTCTGTTTTAAACAGAAGGCATTTTTCTTGCTCTTTTCCATCTGGCACTTCAAATAGCTGTCTTTACTTAACAGTCATCTTGAAGTTTTTAATAAGTCATACAATGTGCAAACTCAAACTGAAAGAAATTATCCCTTACTTCTCTTCCAAAGTTCAACTGTTAAATAAAAATAGCTTGCAATCATGTCTCTGCTCCAACCCTTTGCATCTCAGCAGGAGGAAGAGTACTCGCTGCTGACATACCATTCCCATATTCCAGAGCACAGCACACGGAGCTGCAGCCTCCTCACTTACCAGTACTCTGCTGCTTCATTTGCATGCATGTCCTGTCAGGCTAATTGGTGAAATACAACTTCCCAATTCAAATATACAGGAGGGGTTTTCACTGTTTAAAAAGGAAGAGCTTTACTCGTGGAAATTACGTTTTTAATTTGGAAAAAGTAAGCCCTTCAATTACAGCAGAATGTTTTGCACAGTGTTGTGTTCAGTCAAGCCACAGGTTGTCTTTTTAATAAGTGCATTTACCTTAATGCAGTTCACAAATGAAAGCTCACTGCCTCCCAAACTGTTTCCGTGTGATAAAACAAGGCACAAACAAGATCGACCAAGCACCCACTCAGAGTACGATTAACTAAAGAATCCTATTCTAATTTGGTGCCACTTCCCACAGATCCCAGAGTGCCTTCCCAGGTAAGCTCACCATCACTACATGCACGGAATGCAGGGTGGGACCGGGCGCAGAAAAAATTAAGTGAATTATCCCAGGTCACTTCTGGGGCTTCTCGCCAGTGTGAGAGGACCACTGTGACCATCTGGGCCATTCCACGGCCACTGAGGACATCTGCTAGTGCTGCTGTCTCTGCTCTCTCTTCCAATTCCCCTGTCAATAACCAGACCAAATCTGCCCTGAAAGTCAGCTACCCTGCACTTAACTTGGCTTCAGTACTCAGCTAAGACTTGTAGTAACCAGAAACTTCTTCTATAACCAAAGAAAACAAAACAAAAAAAGAGACTTCAAGAAGGTAATTTAGTTCTCATGTAGGACATTAAATTCCTAACATACGTCCTTCAGTGACATTCCTTTTATAGAGGGGTACAAATCCCACACAAAGAAGCTGTATTTATGCTCAAGTGTGCTTCAAAACTAGAACACACATGCCTAAAAATGTCATTGCAAAGTACAAAGTAATTTGGTTTTCCTGGTTCCTAAGTATTTAATGCAAATGTGAAAGAAGCCCAGTTTACACTAAAACAAGAGTTCAAACAGGCTTGCACTACCTTAACTAACTTGATTTGAAATCATACTTAACTAAATGCAAGCAGTTTCCCAGGTATTATATGGCTTTTTCATGGACTGCTTCTTTCACTATGCACTTCTGTGATCAAAGACATCTTAGATGTCACAGGTGAGGTTATTTACTATTTATAAAAACAACTCATCCTCTTTATATAGTTAGTCTTCTGAAATGAAAACTAATTTTTACTAATTCTCTTTGAAAATCTGAGAGAGAAGCAGATGATTGTGGAGATCATTCTTTCCTGCAGAAAAAAAAAAAAATAGTAACAATAATTTAAAAAAAAAAAATCCCCTCCTGCCAATAAATCTTTAGAGCACTTCAATAGCTGCTAGAATTGTGTAAACCACACTTCGAAATATTCATCATTTCTATGAGATACTGTCCCCAGGACAGCCAAAAACCTCAAACTTCATTTTCAATTTCTGGGAGTTTTCTTCTTCCTCTTGACTGTGGGTCTAAGAAAACAGTTTCTATTTATATATTTGTTAACACATTTTTTTTAATGTACTTTTTTGAAAACAAAGACACAAAGCTCAGAAAAAAATCACTAACAGAATTTAACAAATTTAAAAAACTGTCCAGAGGAAAGATGCTAGCAAAGCTAAGAAAATCAATGCAAAACTGCAATATTCACAGTATTTCAAGTTCCCAACTACTGGCTCCATGCAATACACTCTTTTGTACTTTCCTTATTCCCAAGACGAAGCAAGTAAGACTCATGATTTTAAAGAGCTCCCATAATCCTGGGTCTGTCAACTGAGTGGCAGAACTTGTTCCTCAAGTCCAAGTAGTGAGACAAACCAAACTCTGAAGAAAATTTTAGCAGAAGTGTTATCCTGTAATAACTCAGATTTAGTATGGAGGGTGCAGCCAGAATCCTTTCCATTTGTGAGCCCACTCCAACTCCCAACAATATAAACTGGAAGCTGAACAATTCAACATCCTGCAGGATCCAAATCTGCTAAGAAAGGTAAAGTTGTGCCTGCAGCCTGCTGTTCTCCAAATTCCTACTTAAAAACCTTTTCTATTTCCTGCTCTAAGGAGACAGTTCTCAGTGCTGAATACACAATGCTAGTTTTAAATTTTAGATGGCTGCAGGGTGGTCATGAGATAAATACCAAGTGTATTTGTACACCTCTGTATTTACAGTAAGAAGGAAAGTCATCTGGATTCAAAGATTTAAAACATGAAACCTTTTGAACAAAGACACGTAAGAGAAAGCCTTGAACAGAAGTCTGCCAAATACAAACAACACACATAACCAGACCCGATCGGCAATGTATTGTGAAAGCCTTTCAAAACCATACAATACTATAGGAATTAAGTAAACTTAAAACTCCCCTGCAATACTCTCGTCATAGCTAATTTGTGATTTCCTGTACACCCAGTACTAACAGCACAATGGAGCCTCTATTGTGGGCCTCCTCCCACAAGCTTTTAAAAAATGCAAGACATTCTTTTTATCTAGACTGGCGTGGCTAAAATACATCCAGCTCTACATAGATAAAAGGTCATTTTAGATGCTGCTTTTGCTCACAAACATAAAAAATAAAAATGTGCTGCCTGGTGGTGCTGAGTTTAAAGTTCACAAAGGAGCAGTGCTGCGGTGGCTAAGCTGCTGACCACAGATCTCGAGGAGGGCAGATGTAGGAAGCCACTTTAGTTTTAGGGTAACAAGAAAAGATTCCACACTGAAAGCTATCTGCAAATTCAACACAATTCAAATCGGCTTTGAGAGTCTCGAAGGAGCTGAAAAAAATGAATGAAAATTTGACAGCATTAATGGAATAAAGCAATTGCAGTATTAACTGCAAATCTTGATTCAGTTTGAAGGTACTAAGTCCTTTAGGTGCAAGTAACTAGTTTATGGAAGTACTGAAAATTGATAGTGCGTATTTTTTATCTTAAAGGATCCTGAAAGCTAATGCAAACCAACCAAAATGAGCAAGACTTCCTGCTGGTGGCAGAAATTAAACACAGTAATCCTGGCACAGGACAGGCCAGGAAAGAAGCACAACCAGCACAGACAGACTTTTAGTACGTGGGAGAGAATCTGGTGAGGATGCAAAATAAAACCTAAAATGCTGCAGTGGCTTTGATCAGTACCTTAATGACTCTTCTTAGTCAAAAAATAATGCGCTAAGGTGGAATTAGCTGGCCAGTTCCAGTTAGCATGGGAACGCACACATACAGCCCTGAATTACTAAAGATCACTTCTCAGTAACACTGATTATATGAATGGGAAAATCAGCGACATGAGAAAGGCTGTGATACACATTAATACTGTTCAGTGAAGCACCAGACACACATTAAGATGGTTGGCAGACCACAAATGTGAAAACGCTCATTACCCAGTTGAAAATAAACAGTTTAACATATCTGGTACAACACATTAAAGTGAAAAAATATTTAAGTATCAGTTTAAGAGTTTGGAGACTGGCTTGTGGTTATCTCTGCTAAACACTTTTGTCCTGCATGACTCTGCAAAGACTGAAGCTACATACTCAGCATGAGACAAACTGGCTGCAACCATCTAATGAAATTTGACTCATCTGGGAATTTTGATGAAGTGCTCCACACCACTGTTTCTGCTAAGCCTTACACTTTCCTTATGGGATTGAGAGTGCCATGATGCAAATATGCAAAAAGCAACATCAATGTTAGACTGTTTGGCTTAAAATAGGCTAATTTTGAAAATCCATATTCAGGTAAAAATACCACAGAAGCCAATAGAAACTTCGCAATTATAAATTGAAGATGCAGGGATCTGCACTAACTGCACAGTCATTACCAGCTGTCAGCCCCCAGCAGCAACTCTTGCTGACTGTAGGTCTGACTAAGACCTGCCCAGGGCAGCTCTCTCTTCCTACAAACCCATCAGCCCAACCCAACTGGAGAGCACACATCCTAGTACAGCTTCTTTTCTGGCTCATTCTCCCAACTTCTGACTCACCCAGGGGCTATGATGACATTCTGCAGAGTGAAAAAAATGTATGTGTAGTAGAAGATGATGAAAATCCCCTGCAGTGCTGCTTCTCTCCTGCCTTTTTTTCTGGGCTCTGCGTGGCTAGTGCACTGTTCAAGCAGGCTGCAGGACAGCACTCTGGCCTTTGCTCTGCTTGGCCAGGCACACAGGGCTTTATGGCACATGGTGTATTCTCCTGCCATAGGAGAGGAATACAGCTTGATGGGAATGCAGCAGGGACAGCCTTGGAGAGTCCCATTCACCATTCCTGCTGTCACCACAAGGCAGCCATGGGCTAACTCCTACTGATCATGTTTGGAGGGCGGGAGAGAAGAACAATCGGCCACATGGCTGCAGTAAGAGCAGCACGCCTGACTTTCAGAGGCTCTGACATGAGCAAAACTGAAAGCAGGACCACTCTTCTGCTGTCCCTGGAGTTCAGCTTTCCTAAACCACTATCTGCTGTGGTTAGACCCTGCTCTGACAGTCCAGCATGGGTGAGGGTCGACATTCCCTTTGCACAAGGCCAGACACATTCAGGTACATGTGCAAAACACTGGGCTGCCCACTGTGGTCTCCCCAGCTACAGACATTTCTCACTTCAGAAGGTCACGTGCAAACCAAGCACAGAAGGTGCAAAAGCAACACCTGCTCTCAAAGGCAGAAAAAGTTATGCTCTTGTCATGTTCCACATGGTGGTGTGAGAATTCACTGCTATTAAAGCTTCCAGCTCATCCCGCAGGGACAGAACTCCCGCCTCCCTTGTCACTGGGTGTGTCCATGCCCAACTGCAGAAGACAGAATCTATCAAAAAATATTGGGGTTGTTCAGGAAGACCATGAAGCACATTCAACAATACAGAATTTGGACTGCACACAGGAATCTGGAATTGTGACTCAAGCCAAGTAAGAAATGTTTCCCTGCTTCCTTCCTTTTTTTTGTGAGTTGGCATCTGAGCTCCCCTAAATAGACTAAAAGGAGAGGAGGGGTAACGTGGTGAGCTCTGGCACACACACACACAGGCAGAAAGCGTGAACAACTTTCACTGCAGACTTATGTAACTTTGCCTGTGGTGACACAACTCACTGAAAGTGGTTTGGGCACAGATACGGGACATCCACTGACCTGTAAATAGAACTGTTAAAATATGCCTTAAAACACCTCACAAAAAGCAAAATTATATAATAACATTACCTTGTACTTTAATACTGAAACAACAAAGGCTTCATATGCAACAGAAATAAAAGCTTTCTATTAATACCTCAACTTCAGAATTATCTGAACAATTGTGCCCAGTCTTAGCTTTTTCAGCTTTCTGCATAGAATCCCTTCTGGCCGACTACTCTGGCAGGTACACTGCAAGCAAGTTCCTCTAAAAGCCCCTTGAAAAAGGCAGGCATAAAAAAAGATGAAAATACAAGGACAAGTAACAGCCATCCAAAATAAATACCAGCACGAAACATGCTATTGTATTAGCTACACTTAGTTCAAAGAAAAAAAAATTTAAAAATCAAACAATGTCAATTTTCAATTATGTTGATTAGACACAAACTGGATAATTAGTAAATGGAATAATAATACAGGAAACATGATATGCTTGAAATAAAATGACAAAAATATTTCATAAGAGGGACAAGTTAATTCATAATCTTCCTCAAAAATTAAACTCTCATTCTGCTATAGCAAACATAAACATGTTACGTTTTGCACATCAAAAAACAACCTATTCATCTAATGCATAGATGTTTTTCAGGAGAAGTTTCTTTTGAGTGATTTCTTTTTATTTGGCGTTTAATTTTACCTTGTAAAGATTTTTTTGTATTATTATTATTATTATTATTATTTCATTACTGTAGGAGCACCCAGAAGGGCAAAGACCCGGGTGTGGGCAGGCACCCCTGGGCCAGCTCCTGCGGGCAGAGCCTGCGGGTGGGGCTGGGGAACGCCGTGCTCCAGATCCTCCCATCCCGACGCCCGCAGATCGCAGCTATTGGGCAGCACAAATTAGAGGTGCCCAGCGACTGTCTCCTATTCCTCGAAGAACCGGGTAAGTCTCTGGTCAGGTTCAAAAACAATCTGAAGTTTTTACCCACTTTAACCATCAAACCAAAGCTGAACATCAAAGGGCCCCAAAGCGCCAAGAAAGTCTAATCTGGGGACTCTCAGCACCTTTCTCCCCGTCATAAACAATTTGGGACCCTTACTCCATTTCCCCTCCTCACAACACCACCACATGAGACCACACATCAGTTTCAGCCAGCCAACACCCAGATGCTGCCAGATTCCCAAAACACTTCTGATCACATTAATCACTTGTGGAGATGGGCTGAAGATTACTGGGCACTGGAAAAGATCCTGTTGTAATCACAGCCCAGAGACCCTAAACCGCCGCCGCACTTCTCCAGTTCTCCCAGAGGAATACTGGTGAGGGAGCTAAGGGTTACATTTCAGCAGAAAATGTTAATTTTAGATTTATCTGCAATGCATGTTTTCCTGATCAATTCACAGATTAAAATGAATCATCATCTTTGCTCTCAAGGCAGTAGGGGAGAAAGAGACCCAAAACTACAGTTGGGAACTTGTGCCTTCCCAAACTGTAAATCCATTGCTAGGCTGTCTGGGAGCGAGAACGCACGTGTGGCTGAGGAACTAAGGCTAAAGGGCTCTGTACTACAACTTTTATCCTCACCTTAAATTTTAGGACATGTATTAAAAGTGTAACTTCATCTCTACTCTCACACTAAATAAATAATTATGGGGCCAGGAGGTGAGGGAGCCTCAGAGGAGGTTGCTACGCTGCTGCACTGCCAACTGCTCTGGGATTTGAAAGCTTGACACATGCTGGAGTATCACCTCATCAATGTTCCCAGCTGGCTTGGGAGGCGAAAACCTGACTGCTGCTCTTAAAGGCGGGTCTCTCACACACGAGCAGCCAAGTTCTACAGATAAGCTTCAAGAAATACAGTTATTACAAACACACAGTATGTAAGGCAAAACAAAATGGCAACAAGCACTTTTAGTCCAAAACATCACCACGCTTTTGAGCAAGTGCTGTATTTCACATAAGCAAATTAAAGATCACGTTGCGGATCAGCATCTTTGCTTAAGAGACATCAAAATCTGTGCCCTTCCACACATTTACCACTGTCTTAACTATTTTCTGGTAAAATAAGCTTTTTTACTTCCTTTTTTTTTTCCAATACTTACAGTATTCATTTAAAAAGGTACTTTGGGGGAATGTCAGTTTTCTCCCCCAAAAGGGATGATCCAGACTCATCACTAATCTGCAGAAGATATTATTTGATAGCAAGGGATTGACTTTATATTTCTAAACGTTGGCAAGTGCACTACTGTATCTGTATGACAACACTTCACAGTATCCAGCCCAATCCTAATCTCTCAAATCACACTTTTGGCTAAGTACTGCGACCCACTCTGTTTACACTGCAAATAAAACAACAGCTCTCAGAAATGGAGAGATTAATAAATTGAAGGATCACACATTTTTTAACAAAGGGCAGATACCATTTATCTTTATGATTCAGAAGGACAAGTCAAGAGGTAACCAAACTGACAAATATAAGAGCACTTGTAATTTGTTTTATCACGGTATCAGAACTCCACATGATGACAAAGTATCACAGCATATACAATATTTACGATGATGAGCTTTTCACACGTAGTGTACTGTGTGCTCGAAAGCAGCACGCTCCAGCTATTCCTTAACTACACATGACAACACTGAACTGAAAAATCCACAAAGGTGACTGGAGTAGTTTCATTTCAAAATAGCAGTTTCATTGACTAAACTCTTCTACTGAGCATCACTGCAGCGGTTCTCAGGATTATTACTATTTTATTTGCCAATTCAGTAATGAAATAACACATGCCCTGATGGAGAAATGCTGAATCTGTGCTATTTGGGGGGGGTAGAGGAGGTGTTTAGAGAACACACCACTGACTGCGCAGCAATTTACACCCTTGATGCCATCAAACAAACATGGAGAAATTAAATTCAAGTCCCAAGTGTTATTTTACATTAACAATGACAAAAATGAGGGAACAATTTAACTCTCCCAGTTACTCTCATCTACTCATGAATTGTAGCCACCTCATAACCACCCATTTTTTGTTCAGGCTGGAAGAGAGGCAGGTTGGCTGCAGAGGGTCGTTTGTTTCCTTTTGCTTTGAAATGCACCAGTGAATTGCAAGTGGGCAAAATATTTTGTCACTATCTCACTCCAGGGATGGTTGGCATAACAATAAACCGAAGAGGATGCTATTTGTCAAACATTAAGGAATTCCAATATTGATATCTTGCTGCCTTTGGGGGCCAATACAGAGTAATATTATAAAATACACTAAAGTTACCAGTTTGGGTTGCTAATTTTACATGCCTGCTTCACCAACGCACAGCTAAAAATAGATAAAACAGATAAGAGCACAGAACAAAGAGATGCACTGGACAATTATCTTTCTGCTAGCAGTCTAATTTATACTCAGCCTTTTAACTCTTTTTATTTATAAAAAAAAGATTTTCAAAGTGTTACTTAATGGAATCTCAACCTGAAATTATTTAAACATGTTTTACCTTTCTTAGTCTTTTCTTGCTGCCTTCCTAGTGGGATAGAATAATGAGATTTAAAGTATTTTAATAAGGGCATCAGGCTATTTGCCAAGGGGCTCGAATACTAAATAAGAATATTTACATCTTTTAAGACCCTGGAGGAGGAATCAGTGCAATGCACTCAAAACACGTACACACATCCCAAAGATGACAGTTAATTTTAATTCACTGGGAAAGAAAGTACACATTCACTTCAGTTTATTAGGCCTCATTATTTTCAATGAGGGTAAAGGGATGATTATCTTTAGCTGCTCCATTGTGGCCTAAAAGCAAACACTCCTCCTGATAACGACAACACTTACTAAAATATAAGGCAATGTTAAATTGCTCAATTTAAGTTACAACAGGTGAAATTACAAAAAAACCCAGCACTGATAGCAATGTTTTCTACCATTATTCTGTCAAACTCAGTACTGTGATTTAAATCCTGACTTTTGAATTGCATTTTTTAGAAGAAAACAAAGCAGTATAGCAGACTGACATATCTACACTTGTAAACAGGCTTAGTCTATGCTTTGTAGTCTTCTTTTGGTATCATTTGCTTACAAAATGATGTTTATAAACAGAATCGACATTGTGTCTCCTTATGTCTGAGGGCAGAAAAAGAATCACCTTAAGATTAACATGACAATTTATGCCAAGCAATTCTGAAGGCACATCTGTAAATCACCCTGCGCCTATTATTCATGCTGCCTTAAAAAACAACAGCATTAAATGCATGTTTTAAAAAAAAACTGAAAAGAAGAGAAGAGAAAAGAAAGAAACAGAGATTTAGGGCGAAGAGCCTTACCTCTGGTACACAACCCGTCCGCAGCTCTGCCAAAACCATCCCACCAGCCAGGCCTTAAGCACTTTTTACAGCAATAAAACGCTGCTTTTAAACTTCCTGTTTATCCAAACACCGGCCCAGCTTTCCCGCAGCTCAGAGCCGGCACCGCTCACTCCACGAGCGAGAGGGGAGACCGAACACCCCAAATCCTCCGGGGGATCCAAGCCCCCAAATCCCTTACGGGGGACCCAACCACCCAAATCCCTCCTGGGAGACCGAACACCCCAAATCCCTCATAAGGGACTCAGCAC
Organism: Atrichornis clamosus; assembly: GCA_013400975.1. Classification (NCBI taxonomy): domain Eukaryota; kingdom Metazoa; phylum Chordata; class Aves; order Passeriformes; family Menuridae; genus Atrichornis; species Atrichornis clamosus. Next base: position 80,984 of record WBMZ01002855.1, read on the forward strand.
CCCAAACCCCTCCTGGGCGCCGCTTTAGTGCCGTTTGAGTTTGGTACTTCGGGACGACTCGCACTCCCCGCCCCTCCACCTCTCGTTTTTATTTCCCTTTATGTTTTCATCCAACAGAAAAAAGCAGCCACCGGGCAAAGTTGCGCTGTCGCTGCGGCCGCCAGGGCAGCCCCGCTGCCCGCGGCGGGGCCCGGAGCGGCGGTGACGGGCACACAAAGCGCGGTGGCGGCGGCCGCTCGTGTGTACATGTGTGTGTGTGTGTGTGTGTGTGTGTGTCTGTGTGTGTGCGTGCGCGTGTGTCCCCCGCCCCGCTCCCCGCCCGCCCCGCACCGCGGCGAGCAGGCCGGATGGTTACCTAGAGGCAAGCCCTTGTTCAGGAGGTGCGAACTTCCCATGGAGGCGCCGCGCTCCGTCCGCGCCCGCCGCGGGGAGGAGGAGGACGAGGAGGACGAGGAGGATGCCGGGGGGCAGCGCCGCTCGGAGCCGCCGCGGCAGCCGCGGCATATGGCGGCCGCTCCGTGGGCGCCCCCGAACTGAGCGGCGCCTCGGTGCGCGCCCCCGC